>JAKCPB010001088.1:0-45719 GCA_021442155.1 Cymbidium sinense
CATTTGCTCCTTTCTTGAATTGATCTTTATTTGTGGTTTTGTTGTTGGGTGGCGACCATTGGTCTCTTGGGATTTGCTTGCTTTTGGTTTTCAATTCTTTTTAGTTATTTTCCTAGTTTGGGTGTTTTCTTTTTGTTGGTTGTTTTCTCTATTGACAGGTATGAGGATAGCTACTTTGTGGATCTTTTTTTTTATCTAGACACGGGTTTTTCTTGGAGGAGATGGTTGTCGCTATTTTTGTCTATGCATCTTGGTTTCTTGTAGTACTCCTCTGGATTGGTCAGTGTTCTTTGAAGGTTGGTTGTGGCTCTCTCTATCTTGGTGTCTTGGGATTGGATGTTATCTTGCCACATTCTTGTGCTTGGCTTGGTGTCTTGGGATTTAGGTTGGGTTGGTATTGACTCCCTCTGGTTTATTTTTTGTCCTTGTTTCTTGATATTTGCCTCTTGGTGGTTTCTTTGGATTTCTATTTTTTTTTGCTACCTTGGTGGCAGTTTTGATGGTAATTTTTGGATTCCCTCTTGGTCTCCTTATGGGTTTCCTCTCTCTGGTGTTACTTATCTTAAATTATTTTGCTATTTTGGTGGAGGTTTTGCCCTTGGATTTGGATTGATAGTGCTCTAGAAATAGTCATTGGTCATTGCTATGCCTTTGGAACTATTTTACTGGGTTGTGTTTTACCCCTATTCATGCTGACTGCTCCTTTTTGTGTTTCTCTTCCTTTTGGTGGTGGCTTTGGTGGAGTTATTGCTTGGTTTTTTAGCTTGGCACTGATCCTACTATAACTTATGGGTTGCTAGCTTTATGTGATTGGTCTGTTGTGGGTTTTGGTTGGTGGGTTGGTTGTTGACTAGCTATTTTCTCTGCTTATTTGGTCCAGGACCTGGATAACTATGGACTATTTTGCCTTAGATGGTTTGCTTATATTAGGTATGCTGGCTATGTTGGCCTTGATGTTTACTCATATCTTCTCTCTGGTTGGTAGCATTACATATGATTGTAACCCTTCTCAGGAAGTTTGGATGCTCATATGTATTGTTGCCACTTGAGATGATCTTAACTGAGCCCAAGCCTTCTCTTTCTCAGTTCTCTCTAAATTGTTTACTTTATCCTTTTCCCTTGAGCTATGATTATTGCCTTTGTAGTGTTTTGATGAATTCTTTTGCAGGTTGGAACTTTACAAATGGAATGAGCTTTACTCAGTCAACTCAAGTGTTGTTATTGTGTATCTTGCTTATCTTGCTTTCTCAAAGGGATCAAGAAGCTAACTAGTCCTTTTACTACTTTCATGAGTTGTATTGGTCTTATTATTGCCTTTTCTCATATGCTTTTTAGCTATTGTATTTGTTTTTATTTTTCTTTTGTTTTCTTTTCCTTTTCTATTGTACTTAGATGGGGATTTAGCTCGTTAGGTTTCTTATAGCTTTATGAGCATTAGAACTTTGAGCTTTACCCTTATTAAGGACATTGTATCTTTTCCTTTTATGGTAATAAAATTCTAACTTTTCCCAAAACCCTAAACCTAACAAACCCTATACAACCCTAAAACCTAAACCCTAAACCCCAAACCACAACCCTAATCCTAAACCCTAAACCACAACTAACCAAACCCAAAACCTAAAAACCCAAACCACAAAACCTAAAACCTAAACCTAGAATAAAATAAAATAAATAAATCTAAACCTAAACAAAATAAAAAAATAAAATAAAATAAAATAAAACCTAAACTAAAAACCTAAACCTAAACCTAAAAAAATAAAATAAAACATAAAAACTAAAATAAAATAAAATAAATAAAACTAAACTAAAAAGAAAATAAAGTTAAAATAAAAAAAAATAAAATAACTAAACCTAAAAATAAAATAAAATAAACCTGATAAAATAAAATAAAACTAAATAAAACCTAAACTTAAAAAAAAAACCTAAAAATAAATATAAAATCAAACTTAAATAAACTAAAAACTTAAATTTAAAATAAAATAAAGTAACAAAATAAAATACACTAAATTGGAATAAACTAAACTAAATTAAAATACTAACCTAAACCTAAATAAAATAAATAAACCTAAACTAAATAAAATAAAATAAACTAAAACCTAAACCTAAACTAAAATAAAACCTAAAATAAATCTAAAAATAAGCGAACCTACTAAACCTAAATAAAAATAAAAATAAATAAAAACTAAAAAAAAAAACCTAAAACCTAAACTAAAAGAATAAACTAAGATAAAAAAACAAACTAAAATAAATAAACTAAACTAAATAAAAATGAAATAAACCTAAATAAAACAAAAAAAACAAAACAAGTATAAAAAAATAAAATAAAACTAAAACAAAAACCTACCAATTTGCTTAATTTTATAAAATAAATAAAAAAATAATTAAATAAAATCCTAAACCCTAAACTAGGCACCATAAACCTATGACCCTGCAGTACCCCCACAGGCCTAAACCCTGAGCCCAGGCCTATGACCACAGATCTTGGGCCCTGAGCCACTGGCCCAGGCCCTTGCCTAAATACAGATCTCCACAGGCCCTAAGCTGACCCTGGGCTGAACCCTGAGGCTGAGGCTGGGCCAGCCCACAGGCCCAGGCCCACCTGGCCTTGACCACTGAGCCCAGGCCCCAGGCCACCTGAGCCTGGGCCACTGACCTGACCCTAGGCCTGACTGGGCTGAAATGAAAGGCCTGGGCTTATAAGATAAATAAATAGGCTAAAGAATGCACTGACATTAAAATAAACTAAGATAAAGATATATGGATGGGCCAAAGATAGATAATAAAGGATAAAAATATAAAGCTAAATGATAAAGATAAATAAATACTAGGCCTGGGTTTGCTTAATTTAAATAAAATAATGGTTAAATAAAAGGCACAGGCCTAACTAGGCCTACACTGGCGTTAGCCACAAACACTGAGCCACTAGGCCTAGGCCCTGATCACATGGCCTAGGCCACTGGGCAACCTGAGCCACTGACCTAGGCCCTAGGCCCTGAGCCCTGACTAGGCCCTGGGCCACTGAGCCCTAGGCCAACCACTGGGCATTTAAGATCTGAGCCTTGAGCCTGAGGCCCAGATCCAGGCCACAGGCCCTGGAGCTTGCCTAAAACTGAGGCTAAACTCTAGGACTTAGGCTGACCCTGAGCCCTGAGCCACTAAAGACCCTCTTCTTGAGACCCAGGCCACAGGAGCCTTGGCCAGCCAGGCTCTGAGCCCACTGGCAGAGCCACCTGACTGGCCACACAACTGAGCCTAGGCCACTGCTGACTTGGCTGAGCCCAGGCCTAGGCCCTAAAACTGAGCCTAGCTGGGCCCTGAGCCACAGATACTGGGCCTAGGCCACAAAAAGACCTGAGCCATAAATCCTGACCCAGAGCCTACCATGGCCCAACCACAAACCACAAAAAAAACATGACCTAAACTAAATAAAACTAAATAAAATAAATAAATAAAAAAACCTAAATAAAATAAAATAAAAAACCTAAACTAAAACATAAACCTAAAATAAATAAAATAAATAAAACTAAAATAAAATAAAATAAAGATCTAAACTAAACTAAAAATGAATAAACTAAAATAAATAAAATAAAATAAAATAAAATAAACTAAACCTAAGATAAATAATAATTTAACCTAAAATAAAATAAAATAAAATTGAATAAAACACCTAAACTAAAAAATAAATAAAAATAAAACTTAAACCCTAAAATAAAAAAAATTAAACCTAAAAAAATAAACAAAATAAAGTAAACCTAAATTAAAATAAATTAAACTAAAATAAATAAAACCTAAACCTAAACTTAAACTTAAACAAAATAAAATAAAATAAACTATAAATAAACCTAAACCTAAACTAATAAATAAAACTTGAAAATAAACCTAAAATAAAAACCTAAAACCTAAAAAATATAATAAATAAACCTAAACCTAAAAAAATAAACTTAAATGTAAAATAAAACTAAACTAAAAGTAAACCTAAACCTAAACTGACCTTAAAACTAAAATAAAACCTAAACAAAATAAATAAACCTAAAATAAATAAACTAAACTAAATAAATAAAAATAAACCTCATAAAATAAAAAATAAAATAAACTAAAATAAAATAAATTAAATTAAAAAACCTAAAATACTAGTTTACTAATTTAAAACCAAAATAAATAAATTAAATAAATAAACTAAATAAACCTAAACCTCATTTTAATTTAGTTTAAAAATAAAGAAATTAATAATTAAAACCCTAAACCCTACCCTACCCCAAACCTAAACCACAAACTGAGCCACAACCTAAACCCCAAACCACTAAAACCACAACCTAAACACTAAACCCACAACCTTAAAAATTTAAACCCTAAAACCTAAACCCACAAGCTATCCCAAACCTAAACCATAAAACCCTAAACCATAAAGCCTAAACACAAAACCCAAAGTCAGACTAAACCCTAAAACCCCAACCCTTAGGAGGTGGTAGATATGATGATGGATATGGAGGTGGCGGTTATGGAGGATCTAGAGGTGGGGATTTGAGTGGAATCTAGGTCTTTGGATATGAAGGTGGTGGTTATGGGCTGAAGGCGAGCGGAGGTTATAACCATCATGGTGGTGGATTGATCAGGGATATGATGGTGGATCCAGGAGGGTGGTTCGATGGGAACTAGAAGCGAGAAAGACGATCGATCTGCTTATGGATATGTCTTTCTTTAGAGACGGTTCAAGTTATCTAGGGTTTTGATTTGCTCTATGCATGCTCATTTTTTATCTATGTCATACGTGTCTTAGAAAACTTGGTGTTACTTGGTTGATGAAATTGAAAGAAGAAATGTTAAATCTAAATTTATTCTCTATTAAAAAACCAAAACCATAAACACTAAACTAAAACCTGAAATCTAAACCTAACTTAAACTAAACCCCAATCTTAAAACCTAAACCTAAAATATAAAAAAAAATTAAAAAAAATCCTCACCCTAAACCTAAACCCTAAACTAACCACAAACCTAAACCTAAAACCCACAAAACCCTAAATGCTAAACCCAGACCACAAACCCTAAACCCAAAAACTAATCCTAAACCCTAAACCAAACCTTAAACCAAGACCCAAACCTAATCCTTAAATCTTAAAACTAAAATCTAAAAACTAAACTAAACTAAATAAAACCTAAAAAATAAAATAAATAAAAACCTAAACCTAAATAAAAAATAAAAAAATAAACTAAAGTAAAAAACCTAAATAAAAACCTAGCAGACATTAACCTAAACATAAACCTACCTAAAAGGTAAAATATAATAAAATAAAATCTAAACTAATTAAAATAAATAAAATAAACTAAACTAAAATATAAAATAAACCTAAAAATAAGAAAACCAAGATAAAATAAAACTAAATGAAAATAAAAATAAAATAAACCTAAAATTAAAATAAAATAAAAGTAATTAAAACCTAAACCTAAATATTAACTAAAATAAATTAAAAAATAAGTTAAACTTTATCTAAAAAAACTAAAGCTAAAATAAATAAAATAAAATAAACCTAAACCTAAAATAAGATAAACTAAAATAAAATAAATAAAACATAAACCTAAACCTAAAATAAACTAAACCTAAACCCTAAACTAAAATAAATAAAATAAACTAAAAATAAATTTAAACCTAAACTAAAAACTAAAACCTAAAATAAAAACTTAAAACCTAAACCTAAAAAAATAAAATATAAACCTAAACCTAAACCTAAAAATAAAAATTAAAACCTAAAAAATAAAATAAAAATAAAACTTAATTAAAAAAAAAACATAAACCTAAACTCCTAAAAATAATCTAAATAAATAAAAATTAACCTAAATAAATATTACCTTAAAAGATCATAAAAATAAACCAAACTTAAACTGGGTTTTGCTGGCAAAACTACCAACCTAGGCTCTGAGCTATCATGGGCCATGACCCTACTTAGGCCACCTAGCCACCACACTGGGCCTCCCTACCCTACAATAGGTGAAACTGAGCCCTGGGCAGCACTGACCACAGGCCTGATAAACCAGGCCCTGAGCCCTGGGTTCTAACCCCACTCTGGGCCCTGACTCCTGACAGTACCACAGGCCCTACCACAGGCCACTGGTCTGACCTTGACCTGACCCCCTAAGGCCAGGCCCTGAGCTGACCTGAGGACCACTAGGACCTCTTTAAACCACCAAAACTGAACCCTAAACATGCCTGATCCCTTAAGCACTGGCCACAAACCCTGCCAAGACCCTAGCCACACTCAAAACACAAACTGAGCTAGAGTAAATAAAACCTAAAATAAAATAAATAAAAACCTAAACCTAAATAAAATAAAACCCACAAAAACCTAAAACCTAAACCTAAGTAAATAAAACCTAAAATAAATAAATAAGAACCTAAATAAAAATAATAAATAAAATAAAATTAAACCTAAATTAAAACCAAGAACACGAACTTGAAAATAAAATAAAATAAAAAAAAAACTAAAATTAAATAATAAAACCTAAATTAAATAAAATTAATATAAATGATAAAAAAAGATAAAATAAAATAAATTAAAATAAAATTAAAATAAACTTAAAGTAAAATAAAATAAAACTAAATAAAGACCTAAACCTAAAAAATAAACCTAAAATAAAACTTAAAATAGATAAAAATAAAACCAAACCAAAACTAAAAATAAGAACTGAACCTAAATAAAAATAAAATAAACAAAATAAAACTAAACCTAAACTAAACCTAAACTAGATAAATAAAACTAAACTAAAAAAAAATAAACTAAAATAAACCTAAATTAAAAAAAATAAAACTTAAAATAAACCAAAATAAAAGCCTAAGACATAAACCCATACCTAAATAAAAGCTAAACTAAACCAAAACTAAATAAACCAAAATATAAAATAAATAAAATACTAAACCAAAATAAAATAAAATAAAAACATAAACTAAAACCTAAACTATAAACCTAAAGAAAATAAAATAAAATAAAATAAACTATAATAAAATAAATAAAAAAACTAAACTAAACTAAAAAAAACCTACATAAAATAAAAACTAAACCTAAAATAAAAATAAAATAAACCTAAAATATAATAAAATAAAAACTAAATAGAAACTTAAACCTAAAAAATAAAACCTAAAAATAAATAAAAAAATAAAACCTAAACCTTAAACTAAAAAAAAAAATCCTAAACCTAAAAAAAAAATAAACCTAAACCTAAACTAAGATAAACTAAACTAAAATAAATAAAACCTAAACCTAAACCTAAAATAAACTAAGCCTAAACCTAAACCTAAACTAAATAAAATAAAATAAATAAAAAATAAATATAAACCTATACTAAAAAATAATGCCTAAAAATAAACCTAAAATTAAAACTTAAAACTAAAATTTAAAAAAATAAAATAAAAACCTTAACCTAAATGTAAAAATAAAAAAATAAAACCCAAACCTAAAAAATAAAATAAAAATAAAACTAAACTAGAAAATAAACCTAAACCAAAACCTAAACCAAAAAAATAAATTAAAATAAATAAAACTAAACTAAATTAAATAAACATAAAATAAATACACTAAACTAAATAAAAGTAAAAAATAAACATAAATATAAATAAAAAATAAAATAAACTAAAAAAATAAACTAAATAAACTAAATAAACCTAAACCTACCAGTTTACTTAATTTAAAAAAAAAAAACACTAAACCTAAATCCTAAACCCTAAACCCTAAAACTAACCCTAAACCCTAAACCTTAAGCCTACAGCCATAAACCCCAAGCCCTAAAACCTAAACCCTAAACCCTAAACCCTGATCTTAAATCCTAAACCCTAAAAGTATAAACGCTATAACCCTAAAACGTAAATCGTAGACCCTAAACCCTAGAAACACTAAATCTTAAAGCCTAAATACAAAACCCTAAATCGTAAACATTAAACTAAGCCAAAACCCTAAGCTAACCCAAAACTATAAGCCCTAAACCCTAAACCCTAAAGAATAAAAACTAAATCGTAAACCCTAAACCCTAAACTCTAACCCTAAACCTTAAACCCTAAACCCTAAAATCCAAAACCCAAAAACCCTAAACCATATACCTTAAACCCTAAAGCCTAAACCCTAAAAACCGAAAAACTTAAACCTATGCTAAATAAAACCTAAAAATAAAATAAATATAAAAACCTAAACCTAAATATAATAAAATAAAATAAAACCTAAACTAAACTAAACCTAACCTAAAAAGAAAATAAAATAAAGAATAAAAAATAAACTAAAATAAAATAAAGAAAAACCTAAACTAAACTAAATAAAATAAAATAAAATAAACCTATGAATAAAAATACTTAATAATATAAAAACTAAACATAAAAAAATAAAATAAACCTAAAAAATAAAAACTAAATAAAAACATAAACCTAAAAAATAAACTAGAAATAAAACCTAAAAATAAATAAAAAATAAAACCTAAACCCTAAACTAAAAAATAAAAACTTAAACCTAAACTAAAATAAATAACTAAATAAGTAAAATAAACCTAAACCTAAACTAAAAAAATAAACCTAAAAATAAACCTAAAAATAAAAAACCTAAAACCTAAAGCTAAAAAAAAAAATAAAATTAAACTAAACCTAAAATAAAAAAATAAAAATAAACCTAAACCTAAAAAAAATAAAATAAAAATAAAACTCAACTAAAAAATAAACCTAAACCTAAAAAAAATTAAAATAGAAAATTGAAACAAAAATAAATAAACTAAATTAAATAATAATATAATATAATAAAATAATAAAATTACTAAATAAACCTAAACTTAATAGTTTACTTAATTTTGAAATAATAAAAAACCCTAAACCATAAACCCTAAACCGTAAACCCTAAATCCTAAACCCTAAACCCTAAACCCTAAACCATAAATCCTAAACTAAACCTAAACCTAAACTAAACCTAAAACCTAAACTAAACCCTAAACCTAAACCCTAAAAATAACTTAAACCTAAACTAAACTAACCTAAACTTAAACTAAACTAATCCCTAACCTAAACCTTAAACCTAAAACTAAACATCCTAAAATAAACCTAAACCCTAAAATATAACTTAAACCTAAACCTAAACACTAAACTAAACCCTAAACCAACCCTAACCCTAAACTAACTATAAACTATGCCTAAAAAAACTAAACCTAAACTAAACTATAAACCCTAAACCTAAACTTAAACCTAAATCATAAACTAAACCTAAACCTTAAAACCCTAAACCATAAACCCTAAATCCTAAACCCTAAACCTTAAACTAAAAAAAACCTAAACCTAAAACCAAAAGTAAATAAATAAAAATAAATAACTAAACCTAACCTAAATAAAATAAATTAAAACCTAAACTAAAACAAAAAACCTTATCTTAAAAAATAAAATAAAATAAAATAATAAAAAAAACAACTAAAATAAATAAATAAAAACCTAAACTAAAAAATAATATAAACCTAAGAATAAAAACCTAAATAAAATAAAACTAAATGAAAAAAAAATATAACAAATAACTTAATAAATACCTAAATTTAAGAAATAAACCTAAAAATAAAATCTAAAAATAAAAAAAAAAAACGCAAACCCTAAACTAAAATTAAAAACTAAACCTAAAATAAAAATTAAATAAACAAGAAAACAAAAACCTAAACTAAATTAAGAAATTATTAAACATAATCCTAAAAAAGAAAACCTAGACCCTAAACTAAATAAAATTAAATAAACTAAAAATAAACCTAAACCTAAACTAAAAAATAAAACCTAAAAATAAACCTAAAATAAAAGATTGAAACCTAAACCCTAAACTCTAAACCCTTAAAAGCTAGAAACCTAAACCTAAAGTAAATAAAACCTAAAAATAAAATAAATAAAATAGACATATACCAAAATAAAATGAAAATATAAAATAAAATAAAAACATAAACTAACACCTTAACATTAAAAAGAAAATTAAAAAAACTAAGATAAAAATAAATAAATAAAAACCTAAACAAAACCAAAAAATAGGAAAAATTAAATAAAATAAAAACTAAACTTAAAATAAAAATAAAATAAACCTAAAATAAAATAAAAATAAAATGAAAACATAAACCTAAAAAATAAACATAAATTAAAACCAAAAAATAAATAAGAAATAAAACCTCAACCCTAATCTAAAAAAACCCTAAACCTAAAATAAAAATAAAATAAAGCTAAACCTAAACTAAGATAAACTAAACTAAAATAAATAAAGCTTAAACCTAATAAAAATAAACTAAACCAAACCTAAACTAAACTAAATAAAATAAATTAAATTAAAATTAACCTAAACCTAAATTAAAAAGTAATACTTAAAAATAAATGTAAAATAAAAACCTGAAACCTTAACCGAAAAAAATGAAATAAAAACCTAAACCTAAACCTAAACTAAAACCTAAAAATAAAATAAAATAAAAAAAATAAAACTAAACTATATAATAAAACCTAAACAAACTAAAAAATATAATAAACCATAAATAAAAAACATAAATAATAAAAATAATGAAAAAAAAATAAACTTAAAATAAATTAAAATAAAAACTATATAAAAATCAATCTAAAAAATAAACCTAAAAATAAATAAATAATAAAACCTAATCCCTAAACTAAAAAAAACACCTAAACATAAAATAAACAAAAAAACCTAAACCTAAACTCAAAGAAACTAAACAAAATAAATAAACTTAAACCTAAAATTAGCTAAACCTAAACCCTAAACTAAAAAATAAACATTAAATAAAAAACAAAACCAATAAACTATTAATAAATGTAAACTAAACATACACGCTACGGTAACAACCGCAATAAACTGTACAACTGGTGTTTCAACCATAAATAAAATAAAATAAGAAAATAAAATAAAAATCTAAACTAAAACCTAAACCTAAACCAGTCATAATAACAAATGCAACAATAACAACAAGCCTTAATCCCACTAGTGGCCTGCTTATATGAATCCGTTTGCATTACGTGTCAAATGTAATCATTTCAACATAAGTGAAAATCTAATGCATCTACTCTCTTAATCGGTCATCATCTACTGGATGCTTTATGTGGCCAAACCATCTAAGACTCTCCCTAATCTTATCTACCACTGAGCTACTCCAACTTTTCCTAATATACTCATTTTATTCTATCTCTAAGAGTAAAGCCACTCATCCACTTATGCATCCTCATCTATTAACTTAACTTAGTCCTATGCTTCTCTTTTATTGGCCAACATATAACTCATCAGGTAGTCTTACCACCATCTTATAAAATTTTCCTTAAGTTTAAGTGGAACTTTTCTATCACATAATAGCCGATGCATTCCTCCACTTCAACCATCCAACTTGAATTCTACTAATAACATCTCCATCTATTTCACCATCATTTTGAGCCTAAATATCTGAATCACACACTCTTATTAATGACTTGTTCACCTAATGTCACAACACTACCACTAGAACTTCTACAACTAAAATTACACTCATATATTAGTTTTAGATCTACTTAAATGAAGACTCTAAGTTGACCTCCATAATTCAAGTTTTTGTTGGACTCCCTCTCTAGTCTTATCAACAAGAAGAATGTCATCATGAAAAAGCATACACTAAGGTACATCTTGTTAATGCCTAGTAAGAACATCCATAACTAAAGTAAAAAACATAAGGGCTTAAAGTTGATCCTTGATGTAATCCAACTGAAATAGAAAATATTTTGACAATACTCCTTGTGTTTGGACACAAGTTACAACTCTAGTATACATATCCTTAATGACTTGAATATAACCAATATTAACTTTTTGTTCTAGAACTCTCCAAAGAACATCTCTTGAAACTTTATCATAAGCTTTCTAAATCAATAAATATCATATGTAGATCCTCCTTACTTTCTCTATGCTTCCAATCAAACCCTTAACAAATGTATAGCATCCATAGTATATCTACCGGCATGAAACCAAATTGATTGTGAGAAACTCGTATCACATCGTAACCTATGCTCAATTACTCTCTCCATAATTTTAATGTATGGCAAATTAACTTAATTCCTCTATAATTTGCACACTCTTTTATCACCTTTATTCTTAAATAGGAACCAACAAACTCTTTCTCCACATCTGCATCTTTTAGTCTTTAAAATGACATTAAAAGATTTGTAAGCCAAGAAATTCCTTGATCTCCTAAACATTTCCACACTTCTATTGGAATATTATCCATCCTCCACATTTCATTTTCTTTAAAGCTTCACTAACTTATTAATATGACGAAAAATGAAATTCTCTATTTTATTTAGGTACTAAGGTTGCTAAAATAAATAAAATTTCAGATCCTTCATTGAAAAGTTTATCAAAATACCTCATCCATTTTCAATATCCTTTTCTAAAAAAAGCATTTTATTATTTTCATCCTTAATACACCTCACTTGAACTATTCTTTACTTCTCCTATCTCTTGGTTCTAACTTATACATACATCTTTCACCTTCTTTGGTATCTAATCTATTGTATAAATCAAAAAGCTAAATTTTTGCATCATATATTGCTTTCTTAGAATCTCTACAGGCCACTTTATATCTTTCCCAATTCTCCGAGTTTTTACATATAAACCAAGTTTTATAACAATACTTCTTATTAAAAGAAGCTTTTCCTTTTGATTCTCCAAGCACATCTTTAGAAACTTGCTTAATCTCACTTGCTATTTTTTCCCACATAATGTTAGCTTCCTCATGAACATCCCAAATTCTAATCTCTTGTAGCTTGCTCTTTTTTTATTTGTGTTCTTAAGTGTCCCCATCTAATTCTAGGACAATAATTTGTTTATTTTTTCTCTTACAACCTTTCATCTTAAAATCTAAAACTAACAATCGATGTTGGGTAATTTCACTTGGAATGACCTTACAATATTTACAATCTAAATAATCTATTTTTCTTATCAAAATAATCAACTGTTTTACTAGATCCATTTAAGTAATAATATGTTCATCAATTTTCTTAAATAAAGTGTTAAACTATAAAATCATAAGCTAAAGCAAAATCTAATATAGTCCTACCTTCTTCATTAGTCACCCAAATCCATAACCACCATGAATACTTTTAAAATCTTCTACCACTCTACCAATATGTCCATTTAAATCTCCTCCAAAATAATTTTTTCTTCAAGAGGTATCTTTTGTATTAATCCTCTAATTCATTCCAAAATTTTTCTTTGTGCTTACATCCAAACCTACTTGAGGAGCATAGACACTTATAACATATAAATCAATAATAATCTTAAAGCTATAATTCTATCTAACATCTATAAATATTTATAACATTATCCTTCAAACTTTTATCTATAATCACACCTACACCATTTCTAGTTCGACTACCTAATACAAAGTTTAAAACCTAAACTATCAATCTATCTCCCAAACCCATTTAGTTTCTTAACACATAAAATATTTATCTTTCTATGAACCATAATATCTATTAATTCCATTAATTTACCTGTAAGAACCTATATTCCAAGATCCTAACCTAATTCTAGTTTCATGGACTAACTTATTTTCTCGCATCCGTCCATAATGTAACCTTATTTAAACACCTAAAATAAACTCTAAACTATTCAAGCCATAAAAAATAAATGCCCTACCATTAACCATATTCATGTCATGATTATTTCGATAAAACCTACTACCTAAAACCCTCCACTAAAACTACCCTAAACCTAAAATAATAAAATAAAATAAAACTAAACTAAAAAATAAAACCTAAACTAAACCTAAAATAAATAAACTAAATAAAATAAAATAAACTAAAATAAATAAATAAACTAAATAAACTAAACCTTATAATAAAAAATAAATAAAACCTAAAATAACCATAAACCTAAACCTAAACTAAAACCTAAATAATAACCCTAACCCTAAACTAAACCTAAACCTAAAACCCTAAATAAACCTAAACTAACCTAAAACCTAAAACCCTAAACCCTAACTAAACCTAAACCTAAACACTAAAACTATAAACCCTAAATAACCTAAACCCAATAAATAAACCTAAAATCTAAACTAAAATAAAATAAACCTAAACCTAAAAACCTAAAAAAAACCTAAACTAAATAAAATAAAATTAAATAAAATAAATAAAATAAACCTAAAATAAAATAAAAATTAAAATAAATTAAACCTAAACTAAAACTAAATAAATAAAAAAATAAAAATTAAAAAAAAACTAAACTAAAATAAAGAAAAAAAATAAAAACCTAAACCTAAAAAATAAACCTAAAATAAAAAAAAAAAAAAAATAAACTAAACCCTAAACTAAAAAAAAAAATAACCTAAAATAAAAATAAATAAACAAAATAAAATAATAAACCTACACTAAAATAAATAAACCTAACCTAAACTAAACCTAAACTAAACTAAACCTAAACCTAAATAAAATAAAATAAATTAAAATAAACTTAAACTAAACTAAAAAAATAAAACCTAAAAATAAACCTAAATAAAAAAAACATAAAACCTAAACCAAATAAAATAAAAACTAAAATTAAACCTAAAAATAAAAAATAAACCTAAACCTTAAAAAAAAACTCAACTAAAAAATAAACTAAAAAAATAAAATAAAACCTAAACTAAAACTAAAATAAATAAATTAAACTAAAAATAAAAAAATAAAATAAATTAAACTAAATAAAAAATAAACTAAATAAATTAAATAAACTAAACTAAATAAAAAAATAAAACCTAAATAAACTAAAAACTAAAATAAACCCTAAACACTAAACTAAAACCTAAACTAAACCCTAAACCTAAAACCCTAAATAAACCTAAATTAAAACCTAATCCTAAACCCTAAACCCTAAAAAATAAACCTAATAAAACCTAAAACTCTAAACCCTAAACCCTAACCTTAAACTAAACCCTAAACCCTAAAATAAACCTAAACCTAAATAACTAAATAAATTAAAAATAACCTAAATAAAACCTAATAAAAAATAAACCTAAACCAAATATAACCTAAAACATAAAATAAACCAAATAAAAAAAACAAAATCTAAAATAACTAAAATAAATAAACAATACTAAACCAAATAAATAGATAATATGATAATCCTACTAAAAATCTAAAATAGAAATAAAAAAAATGCTACTAAACTTTTAAAGTAAAATGACCTAATCTAAAAAAAAATCTAACCTATGTCATAAAAAAACTAATAAATTGCAAAAATAAGAAATGTTTTAAATTTATTCTCTAAAAAAATAAAACCTAAACCCTAAACCAAAACCTAAACCTAACTAAAATAAAATAAACCTAAAACCTAAACACTAAAATATAAACTAAACCCTAAACCTAAAACTAAAACCCAAAACCCAAACCTAAAACCTAAACCCTAAACCTAAACCCAAAACCCTAAACAAAACTAAACCCTAAACCCTAAACTCTAAACCCTAAACCCTAAACCCTAAATCCTAAACCCTAAACCCTACTCTAAACCTTAAACCCTAAACCAAACTAACCTAAACCCTAAAAAAAAATAAAAAACCTAAACCTAATAAATAACCTAAAATAAAATAATAAAAACCAAACAAAATAAAATAAATAACATAAAATAAAATAAAATATCTAACTAAAACCTAAACCTAAACCTAAACCTAAATAAATAAAATAAAATTAAAACAAAATTAAAATAAATTAAATTAAAACCTAAACTAAACTAAAAAAATTAAAAAATAAAAAAAACCTAAACTAAAAAATAAATAAAATAAAAATAAAAAAAATAAAAACTAAATAAAAACCAAAACCTAGAAAATAAACCTAAAAATAAAAAAAATAAAACATAAACCCTTAACAAAAAAAAACTAAACTTAAAATAAAAATAAAATAAACTTAAACCTAAACTAAAATAAACTAAACTAAAATAAATATAAACCTAAACTTAAACCTAAAAAATATATTAAACCTAAACCTAAACCTAAAATAAACTAAACCTAAACCTACACCTAAACCTAAATAAAATAAAATAAACTAAAATAAACCTAAACCTACTAAAAAATAAAACAAGAAATAAACCTAAAACCTAAACCTAAGAAAATAAAATAAAATAAACCTAAAATCAAAAATAAATTCTAAACATAAAAAATAAAATAAAAAATAAACTAAATAAACTAAACCTAAAAAATAAACT
Organism: Cymbidium sinense; assembly: GCA_021442155.1. NCBI lineage: Eukaryota > Viridiplantae > Streptophyta > Magnoliopsida > Asparagales > Orchidaceae > Cymbidium > Cymbidium sinense. Next base: position 16,176 of record JAKCPB010001088.1, read on the forward strand.
AAATTACTAAACTAAAATAAATAAACATAAAATAAATAAACTAAACTAAATAAAAATAAAAAATAAACCTAAATAAAAAATAAAATAAACTAATATAAAATAAACCTAAACCTAACTAAAAAAAACCTAAATCCTAAATCTTAAACCCTAACCCTAAACCCTAAACCCGAAACCCTAAACGGTAAACCATAAACCCTAAAAACCTAAACCATAAACCCTAAATCCTAAAACCTAATCTAAACCCAAACTAAACCCTAAACCTAAAATAAGCCATAAACTAAAACCTAAAACTAAACCTTAAACTAAAAAATAACCTAAATCCTAAACCTAAAATAAACCTAAAACCTAAACTAATCAAACTAAAATAAAAAAACATAAAACTATCTAATAATAAACTAAAACTAATCTAAAACTAACTAAAAGGAGTGATAGAGGTTAACTACAAAATATATGAAATCCACTAAAATAAATTAAAATAAAATGGCCAAATTGCTTAAGTTGTGTCTTTATAATAAAATTCTACTTATCTGGTTTTATAATTTATGCTCATTTTTATCATAACCCAAAACTCTACTTTGATAAATCAAAAATAAGAAATGTTAATCTAAATTTCTTCTCTAAAAAAAACATTAAACCCTAAACCCTAAACTATAACTAAAACCCTAAAAAAACCTAAAACCAACCTAAACCCTAAACCCTAAACCATAAACACAAAACTAAACCCTAAAACCTAAACCCTAAACCCAAAACCCTAAAACCCTAAACTAAACCTAAAAGCACAAACCCTAAACTAAACCCTAAACCCCAAACCCTAAACCCTAAACCCTAAACTAACCCTAAACCCTAAACTAACCCTAAACCCTAAACTAACCCTAACCCTAAACCCTAAACTAACCCTAACCCTAAACTGTTAACCCTAAACCTAATAAAGATAAATATAAAATGACCTCATCTAACATAGTTAATCTAAAGAAAATGACTTCAAAGACTTTCCTAAAATACCTAAATCCTAACCTTAAATCATATTATAATAAATTATAAAAACATAAACTAATAAATGTTATAAGATAAATATTAAACCCTATAGTCTATATTAAAATAATAAAACTATTGATTTAATAAATCGATGATGATATTTGTTAAATTTAAGTAATAAAATAAAACCTAAGAAGTAAGATTTTATGTTCTAAATTATATAAAAATAGTATAACATCATATATCATAACATTTTAAATTTTCTTAGTATTTTACAATCATAAAAGCCTAAAACATTATTTATAAAAATGTTGATTTAGACTAAAATGGTGAAAGGCCAAATTCAATAGAATGGCATCTTAATATATTATTTCAATTTAAAATATGTAAAATAAAATATATAAATATATATATATATATATATATATATATATATAAATATATATATATATATATATATATATATATATATATAAATTGGCATAAACTAATTTTATAATCTAAGAAATCCCTAATGATAAATATAATAATATAAAATTACTAAAATAAATAGGATGTCATAACATAAAATATCAGCATTATAACATAATTGTGTATTACTACTAAAATAAGTTTGTTAAGTATAAAAATTGATATAATTCATAAAAATAAACTAAAATTTGGCCAAATTTACTAAACATAAACTATTCATTTAATCAAAAGAATAATACCAAATTAAATATTCATTTTCAACCAAATTTTATAAATTTTTGCTTATCAAGAAGAAAATAAAACTAAACCTCTTAAATAAAAGCCAACTAAAATAAACCAAATTAGTATAAACCTACCAAACTAACAAGGTGCTCATAAAATGTAAAACATACTTACATCTAAGAGACTCATTTATAGTAATGGCTAACCCAATCGGCAATCGAGCCTCAAACTCATTGTCCTAATAGATGATATAAAATCTCATCACATCTTAAGTTAAGAGAACTATTCTTACTTCTTCCTAAATAGTAAATGTGGTTCTTCTAAGAAGAAGCCGCACTATCAAAGTACATCTCTATGAATGCTAGTATCTAAGTTCATGATTTGCTGAGATCATCATTAAGTAAAGTCAATAAAGTGAGTGTGTTGCTAAGAAATCCACTAGTGCTTGTCCTTTCACCAATACATAAGGTAATGTCAAACTAAATTATGGACCATAACCTAATAACCTATAAAAATAAATTCATCCTAGACTAACTTCACCTTAAAAGCATGTAAATAAAATTTTTGGATGAAAAGATTAAAACTACTTTCTAATGGGTGGATAATTAGCCTAATTAAACACCTTGAGGTAGTATAGTGCATTTTTTTCCATTCATCATCAAAGTCATCTAATACAAAATAAAATAAAAGTCTTAAGATATAAACTAATTAATGCTTGATGTCTTTGAAGGCATGCTTGCACTTATCATCTCACTAACATCCTTTTGACAAGTAGAATCGACATTTTCCGAGGTTGGATATAAATTATCTATATGCCAACCACCCTAATAATTTGAGTTGAGTTAAACTAAGGTGGCATTTCTAATATTTCCTTGATCTTCTCTAGATTGATTTTGACTCTCAAATAAGAAACCCAAAATTTCCCAATCTACTCCAAATGCACATTTCTTTCATTTTGAGGTTAAATTATCTAACTAAAAACTCTCATGTCAAAGAGATGGTCACTACTTTTGACCATGAGATCATCGACATAAAAAATGATAATGAGTTCAAAGACTTGAGTTATTGCCCTAATATAAATAGATTTTAAAAAAGACCTTATAATAAAATACCTAAAAATGTTCCTTTCATCTTTCATCTTTAATATCTAGATGAGCCATCCATAAATAAACACTAAGAGATAAAATGTCCACCATACTCTAATAAATTTATCTTTTGGACATGCCTTACTTAAATCCTTAAAATAATGCATATAATTTGGCCATTCTTTATTCAAACTATGACTAACAAGGTATATAATGACACCAAAATCAATGACTAAATAACCTATTGTTCTATGTCTAAATGCATCTAATAATAAGGTTAAAATCCTAGTTTAACCATAACCAATACATCTCTTTATTACTATAAAATAAACTCTAAACCTAACAAGCCATTGGCTAATTTAAAACAAAAACTGATCTAACTATCTTCTTCGCCCTAAGTTGATTTCGAGCTCATCGATGGTGGACTTGATCTCTTCTTCAAACTAGGTGCATCTCGACTTTAAAATCATTTGGATCATCTAAAGTTTCTAAGCACAACTCCATATAATGAGTTAATTTGATAAAAGAACATATTAGATTCCAAAAATAAGACTAAATAATCGCCATCTAACCCATACCAAAATCGTAGTATCTATAAGATTTTGCATTTATTCTTCCATATCTTTCTAAACTTGTGCTTTGGACAAGTATAATTAACCTAAATTATAACACAAAAGTAAATCAAAATAACCTTTATATGAATCATCCTCCTAATCAACTTCTTGACTTAGGATGATGCTAAAGAACTCTTCAAATGACTTAGGGCTTCATTAAACTAAACCCTACTAAAAATTTAACTAATAACGATGCCTAACTATTTCACTTATAGACTTGGATACATTTATGCTTCCTCTAGGTCCCTTCATCGTATCCTTAAGTGTCACCCAAAATCTAAAGAAACTAAACCATATAAGACTCATCGATGAACTAGATTCTATGTTTATATCGATAATGTACTAAATAACTAAAATTGTTGACCTCAAATGAGCTCTCAACCCCTCCATAACATAGTTCTCTTAGACTTTAAGAGTTCCTTAGTCTAAACATCTAGTGAACACTAACCCAAACTAAAACTAAAAAGTTAGCCATAATAAAAGTCATGCCTCTTAAAATATTTTCCTACCCTAAACTAACCATTCCTCACCTTCCTTCCTAAGTAAACTCAAATCAATCTTATTTGATTTATTCCAAACTCAAATTAGCTCCATGTGATTCAAATCCATGATTAAACCCTAAACCTTAAACCATAAACCTTAAAAACCTAAAAACCTGAAAACCTCAACCAAAAGAAAATAAAACCTAAAAATAAAATAAAATAAAAACCAAAAAAAAAAACTTAAATCTAAACCTAAAAATAAAATAAAATAAACTAATAAAAATAAACTAAAATAAAATAAATAAAAAACTTAAACTAATTAAATAAAATAAAATAAACCTAAGAATAAAAAAAAAAAACCTAAATAAAATAAAACAAATAAATAAAATAAAATAAACCTAAAATAAAATAAATAAAAGCTAAATAAAAACCTAAACCTCAAAATAAATAACAAATAAAAAACCCAATAAACTAAAATAAAAACTAAACCTAAAATAAAATAAAATAAACAAAATAAAATAAACTAAACCTAAACTAAAATAAACTAAACTAAAATAAATAAACTAAACTAAACAAAAATAAACTAAACCTAAACCAAACAAAATAAAGAAAATAAATTAAAAATAAACCTAAACCTAAAAAAAATAAACCTAAAAAATAAAGCTAAAATAAAATAAACCTAAACCTAAAAAAGTAAAATAAAACCTAAACCTAAACCTCAAATAAAAATAAAACCTAAACCTAAAAACTAAAAAAATAAAAATAAACTAAATTAAAAATAAACATAAACCTACCTAATCAAAAAATAAAAAAACTAAAATAAAAAACCAAAATAAAATAAATAAACCTAAATAAATAAACCAAACTAAATCAAAATAAAAAAAATAAACCTAGATTAAAATAAAAAATTAAATAAACTAAAATAAATAAAATTAAACTACTAAATAAATAAACTAATAATTTATTTTATTAAATTTTAAAACCATAAATCTAAACCAAATAAACCATAAACCCTAAACCTAAACCATAAAATTAACCCTAAACCTAAAATAAACCTAAACCTAATAAACCATGAAACCTAAACCCTAAACTAAAATAAACTAAACCCTAAACCATAAACACAAATCTAAACCTAAACCTAAACCCTAAACTAAAATAAACCTAAACTAAACTACCTAAAATAAACCCTAAACCCTAAATAAACCCTAAACTAAACCCAACCTAAACCTAAACTAAACTAAATAACTAAACCTTATGCCCTAAAAACCCTAAACCTTATACCCTAAAAACCCTAAACCCTAAAGGATAAACACTAAGCCCTAAACCCTAACCCAAAACCCAAAAACCTAAAACCCTAAACCTTAAAACCCTAAACCCTAAATCCTAAACCTCTATAAACCTAAAAACTTAAACCTGAACTAAAGAAAACCTAAAATAAAATAAATAAAAAGCCTAAACCTAAATAAAATTAAAAAATAAATTAAAATAAAAACCTAAGCTAAAACCAAAACCAAAACCTAAAAATAAAATAAAATAAAAATAAACTAAAATAAAATAAGGAAAAACCTAAACTAAACTAAAAAATAAAATAAACCTAAGAATGAAAAACCTTAATAAAATAAAAACTAAACGTAAATAAAAATAAAATTAACCTAAAATAAAATAAAATAAAAACTAAATTAAAACCTAAACAAAAAAAACATAAAAATAAAACCTAAAAATAACTCAAAAATAAAATCTAAACCCTAAACTAAAAAAAAAACCTAAACCTAAAATAAAAAATAAAATAAATAAAATAAAATAAACATAATCCTAAACTAAAATAAACTAAACTAAAATAAATAAAACCTAAACATAAACCTAAAATAAATTAAACCTAAACCTAAACATAAACTAAATAAAACAAAATAAACTAAAAATAAACCTAAACCTAAACTAAAATATAAAACCAAAAAATAAATCAAAAATAAAACCTAAAACATAAAAAAATAAAATAAAAATTGAAACCGAAAGCTAAAAATAAAAAAATAGAACCTTAACGTAAAAAATAAAATAAAAATAAAACTCCACAAAAAAATAAAACTAAACCTAAACTTAAAAAATAAACTAAAATATAAAACCTAAACTAAATTAAATAAACATAAAATAAATAAACTAAAATAAATAAATAAAATAAAATAAACTGAATAAACATAAACCTACCAATATACTTAACTTAAAAAAACACCCTAAACCCTAATTTGTAAACCCTAAATCCTAAACCCTAACCTTAAACCCTAAACTCTAAACCCCAAACCCTAAACCTAAACTTAAAGTAATTAAATAAATTAAAAAATAAACCTAAACCTGCATCTAAACCCTAAGAATAAAAACCTAAACTAAACATCCTAACCTTCGCCTAAATCCAAAAATCAAACCAGGGTTACCGTGGATGCTAAAATGAATAACTTAAATAAAGCAAAAGCCATGGTGGTGGCTAAGGTAGATAATATAATCCCTAAAAAAACAAAAAGAAATAAAATGGAAAACGCTCATGGAATTATCTAACTAAAAAGGTTTTGATACTCATTTTGATCTCATCGCAAACTACATGAAACCTAAAAGAAGAAATATAATCTAATTTGTTCCTATTATAAAATCAAGCAAAACCCTAAACCCTAAAATAAAACTTAACCCTAAAAAAAACCTAAACCCTTAACCCTAAAAATCCTAAACCCTACACTCAAAACCTTAAACCCTAAAACCATAAACCCTAAACCCTACACCCTAAAACCTAAACCTTAAACCCTAAACCCTAAACCTTAAACCATAAACCCTAAACCCTAAACCCCAAACCATAAACACTAAACCCTCAAAACCCTAAACCCTAATGACTAAACACTAAACCCTAAACCTTAAACCCTAACTCTAAAAACCTAAAAGCATAAACACTAAAACCCTAAACTTTAAACCCTAAACCCTAACCCTAAACCCTAAACCTAAACCCCAAACACTAAACTAAAACATAAATAAATAAATTAAACCCTAAGAATGGGCAAAACCTGATACAGAACATCAACCATACTAGATCTAGCGGAGGCAAAGCTAGAGCTATCGTAGTGGGGGATGGAGGTGCTTGAAAGGTGTAGTGGTGGTTATGCATGAGAGCGAGAGGTTACAATGGTGGTGGTGAGGTAGAGATCAGGATATGATGGTGGATCCCGCTACACGAGAGGCCGTGTGGTTCTGATGGGAACTGGAGAACCAAGAACGAGAACCGACCGCTACTTATGGAACTGCTTCTTTAAGAGACTATTCTAGTTATCAGGTTTTTTTTTGCTCGTGCTCATTTTGATCTATCCTCGCTATGTCTTAGAAAACTTAGTTACTTAGTTGACAAAATCAAAAGAAGAAATATTGAATCTTAATTTGTTCTCTATTATTATAAAAATTAAAACCCTAAACCCTAAACATAAATTTGAACCCAAGACTTAAAACCAATACCTTAAACCTTAAAACCTAAAAACCCTAAACCTTAGACCTAAAACCCTAAACCCTAAACCCTAAAATCCTAAACCCTAAACCCTAAACCTAAACCTAAACCCTAAACCCTAAATCCTAAACCCTAAACCCCAAACCCTAAACCCTAAACCCTAAACCCTCAACTAACCCTAAACCCTAAACCCTAAATCTTAAAAAGCTAAAAACCTAAACCTAAACTAAATAAAACCTAAAACTAAAATAAATAAATAAAACCTAAAATAAAATAAAAAATAAAATAAAATAAAATAAAATAAAACCAAAACTAAACCTAAACCTAAAAAGAAAACAAAATAAAAACTAAAGGAAAATAAAATAAATAAAAACCTAAACTAAACTAAAAAAAATTAAAATACAAATAAAAACTAAACCTAAAATAAATAAATAAAAACCTAAAATTAAATATAATAAAAACTAAATAAAAACCTAAACCTAAAAGATAAGCCTAAAAATAAAACCTAAAAATAAATAAAAAATAAAACCTAAACCCTAAACTATAAAAAAACTAAAGCTATAATAAAAATAAAATAAACCTAAACCTAAACAAAAATAAATAAAACCTAAACCTAAAATAAACTAAACCTAAACCAAAACTTAAACCCTAAATATAATTAAATAAGCTAAAAATAAACAAACACCTAAACTAAATAATTAAGCCTAAAAATAATACTTAAATAAACCTAAATCCTAAACCTAAAAAAAAATAAAATAAAAACCTAATCCTAGACCAAAAAGTAAAAAAAAACATAAACCTAAATATTAAATAAAAATAAAACTAAACTAAAAAGTAAACATAAACCTAAACATAAACCTAAAAAATAAACTAAAATAAATAAACCAAACTAAATAAAAATAAAACATAAACCTATATATAAATATAAAATAAAATAAACTAAAATAGATTAAAAATAAGCTAAATTAACCTAAACCGATTAGTTTACTTCTTTCTTTTTTTTTAAAGCCATAAACTGTAAACCTAAACTTTAAATCCTAAACCTAAACCCTAAACCCTAAACCAAAAAAAACTAAACCTACAACCCTAATCCCTAAAACCCTAAACCCTAAATAATAAAACCCTAAACTATAAAAACTAACCCTAAACCCTAAACCCTAAAACCTAAACTAAAGAAACCCTAAACCTAAACCTTAAACTAACCCTAAACCCTGTAACCCTAAACCCTAAAACCCTAAACCCTAAAGTTTAAACACTAAACCATTAACCTTAAACCCAAAACCTAAACCTAAACCCTAAAACCCTAAACCTAAAAATCATAAACACTAAACCCTAAAACCTAAAACCTAAACATCTAAAAAAAACCTAAATAAAATAATAAATAAATAAAACCTAAACCTAAATAAAATAAAATAAATAAAATAAAATAAAATCATAAGCTAAAACCTAACCTAAACCATAAATAAAATAAAATAAATAAAATAAAATAAAATAAATAAAATTAACTAAAATAAAATAAAGAAAACCTAAACAAACTAAAAATAAAATAAACCTAAGAATAAAACCTTCATAAAATAAAACTAAACATAAATAAAAAAATTAAATACACATAAAATAACTTAAAATAAAAACTAAATGAAAACCTAAACCTAAAAAATAAACCTAAAAAAAACCTAAAAATAAATAAAAAATAAAACCTAAACCCTGACCTAAAAAAAAACCTAAACCAACAATAAAAATAAAATAAATAAAATAAAATGCAACTAAACCTAAACTAAAATAAACTAAACTAAAATAAATTAAACCTAAACCTAAACCTAAAATAAACTAAACCTAAACCTAAACTAAATAAAATAAAATAAACTAAAAAATAAAACCTAAAAATAAACCAAAAATAAAAACCTAGAACCTAAACCAAAAAAAAATAAAATAAAAACCTAAACCTAAACCTAAAAATAAAAAGTAAAACCTAAACCAAAAAATAAAATAAAAATAAAACTCAACTAAATAATAAACCTAAACCTAAATAATAAATTAAATTAAATAACCTAAACTAGAATAAATAAACCTAAAATAAATAAAGAAAACTAAATAAAAATAAAAGTAAACCTAAATAAAAATAAAAAATAAAATAAATAAAAATAAACTAAATAAACCTAAACCTACAAGTTTACTTAATTTAAAAAAAAAAACCCTAAACCCTAAATCCTAAACCCTAAACCCTAAACCTACAACCCTAAACCCTAAACCATAAAAAATGCTAAACCCTAAACCCTAAATCCTAAGCCCTAAACCCTAATCCAAAACCTTAAAAACCAAAACTCATTCTCTTGAGCATCTTTTCTCCATTTTGGAATTTCATTTCCTGGAGGCATCTCTTTGTGCTTTCTCTTGTTGACATCTTGGTTGGTTCTCCATTTTGATGGCTTAGCTTGGCTCTCGCCTTCTCCTATCATGTGCTACTACTGATCATGGCTTCGACCTCTAGTTCCCCATGCATTTTGCTACCCCTCGTGAAAGCTGACTCTGGGGTCTGCTTCAAAATCCTTAAAATATGTTATTGCTGGTAATGCCAAATGCACTGGTGAGTCTCTCGAGCTTGTCTCTACCTCCTTCTGGGGTGTACCCATGATAATGTGTTCCGATTTGGTTGTGGAAAGGGTTACGAAACCTTTTAAATTCACATTGGTGGTAAATTATTGCCATCCTACTTTGGAGAATATTTGATCATTTTTCATAGCTTGGAAATCTCTGGAATTTTCTCTATGAGATTGATCAATTCACAATATGTCTTGATTCAGCTTTCAAACAATTTAGATTATTCTTGGGTTTTCTCTCAGTATTCATATTTTGTTTTCAATGGTTGGGTGGGATTAATGAAATGGATGCCTCATTTTTATATTAAGGAGGAATCTCCCATAGTTCCAATATGGATCTCTCTTCCCAATTTGTGTGTTCATTTCATTAATCACGAGTTTCTTTTTGTTGGGGTATTCCTTGTCTTCTTCAAGTTGATCAAGCAACGCTTCTAACTGCTCTTTGCTCGATCCTAGTCGAAGTTGGATATAATTATAAAATTTCTAAAAGAAATTTGGTTAGGATCGAGAGATATGGATATTTGCAAAAGTGGATTTTGAGAATTTTCTATTTTTCCCCATTGCAAAATTCACTCCATGGGTTCGATTGCTTTGGTTCATCCTCACCTTAAGAAACCCAAACCATGCATATTAATATGGATCTCAATATTGCATATTAAACCTCATAAAGTTGTTCCAATGGATAACTCATTACCCAAGAGGGTCATTGCTTGATCCTCCCATTGCTCCTTGATAAGGCTTACAACTATTGCCTTGATCGCCTTTTGATGTCACTCTGTGAATAAGGATGCTTTACCTTCTAATGAACCTATCCATTTGCATAACACTATATTGGTATTAATATGGACAATAATATGTTTTCAAAACTTGTGGATGATGATTCATTCCAAATGATTCTATTCCTACTTGCCACCTTTAGAAGAACATGTGATCCCTCATGAGGGTCTGATTGGTGAGCTTACTATGGATAAAGTTTCTAATCTTGATTTAGGCACTTGTACTTTAATCATTTCTAATCCTACTCCTACTTCTTCATCTAATGTTGCACTATCTTCTAACCCAATTTTGCAAAATAATAATGATTTGGAAGAAGGTGAACTGGCCTGCAATGATGTTTTAAAGATGCAACCTTATCCCAAGCATATCCCTGAATAATCTCTATCTGATGGTGATGTTGTGGATATGACTAAGAAATTTCAAACAGTTTTTAGAAAGAAAAATAAAACTCTTATATCTAAATTTCTTAACTTTGCCAGAGTTACTAGATCTATCTCTTCTACCCAAAAATAGATGGTTTCTTTCTTAATTTGGAATGTGAGGATTGGTTCTCTATTAGAAATAGAATTAGAAATTTAGTTCATTCTCATAACATTTCTTTTTTGGCTATTTTAGAACCTTTTATTCTTCCTTCTAACATTCCTTTGCTAGAATGATTATTTTGGTAATTTTTTTGCTATTTTTTTTTTGCTAATTTGAGCAATAAAATTTGGATTTTTGAATAGTCCTTTTATTTGCAAGTTTTGGATGAGTTTTCCCAAGTTGTGAATGTTAAGATTACATTTGATAATTGGTATTATTTTGGTTCATTTGTTTATGCTTGTAATAATAGACAATTTCTTTGGGATGATCTTATTAATTTTTCTTTATTTATTAATGCTCCTTGGTTTTGTGGGTGGGGATTTTAATACTATCTCCTCTTCCTCAAATGTTGGTGGTAATTTCAAACTTATTTTCAATGGAAATTTTATAATAACATGATCCTTGACATCATCCGACATTGGCTTTATGGGTCTCGCTTTACTTGGAATAATTATAGACTCTGGCAAAGGTTAGATCGGGTTCTTTTTAGCCATTTGTGGATTAACCTTCTTCCTAGTTTCTGTGGAGCATTTAAGCGTAACCCTTTCAATTCTCTCTTACTTATCTCTGAATTTGAATGCTACTAAACCCTCCTCTCCTACTTTCGCTTTAAAATATGTGGCTCATTGAGAGATTTTGGATGTTGTTGCTAGTAATCGGGTGAACCTCTCCATCTGATGATTCTATTTTGGATGAGGAGATTGTGGTTCAAATTAAAAAGATTCAAACAATGCCTTCATTGGTGGAATAAACATTATTTTAAAACCTTTTGTCAATATCAAAGAAATGGAGAATGCGGTTATAGTGGAAGATGTTGTTGTTAATGACCCTTCTAAAATTCATTTCAAGCTAAAAATAGGTTAACATGTTATGAAGACATGGAAGAGACCTATTACAAAAAAAGCCTCTATGAAATGAATCTCTAATGGTGATCATAATACTAAATATTTTCATGCCATGGTTAAAAGAAAAAAGCTTTAAATCACATTCATAAAATTAAAACTAATGATGGTATTTGGTGTTCGGATAACAAGGAGCTTACTGATTCTATTGTCTCTTTTGTTAAAGAGCTTCTTAATAAAAATGTTTCTTATGATGATATTTTTTTGGCCTAAAGTTATCCCTAATATCATTTTTGATGAAGATAACAAGATGCTTTCTTCCTCACCTGAATATAAATTACTAACATTTTGCAAAGTATGAATATAACTCTATGGCTCCTAATGGTTACACTACTTTTCCCAAAAATGTTGGTTTATCATTAAAGAGAACTTGGTTAAATCTATTCTTAATTTCTTTAAGGGTAGTACTCTCCCAAATACTTTGCTAGCACCTCCATTATTTTAATTCTTATTGACCTCACTTTTGGAGTGAGCTTTCAACTTCTCCATCCTAGACAAGACTCTCTAAACACTAAGAGTTCCTTAGTCTTAAGATCTTCTAGTGATTAGGTGAATACTTAACCTAACCCTAGAGACTTAGAAGAGTTAGCCATAAGAATAGGCTGTACCTTAGGGTTTTAGGAAGACTTGCCTACCCTATAGCTTAAACCCAAATCCTTGTTTCCTTCTTTCAAACCAAACTTCAAAATTGAATCTTAAATCAATTCCAACTCAATTGATTTTCTCAAATCATAAATCAATTCCAAAATCCAAATCATGAATCAATTCCAAATGATTGAAACCCATGATCAATTCCAAAACCAAAATCTTTCATAAGCCCTTTTGATTTGATCTTATGGACTTAGCTCAAATCAAATCCAAATCACTCCAAACTCAAAAGATTTTTTTTATAACCCATTTATATTCTCATTTATATTCATAAATATAAATGAAATATAAATTCAAATAACCAAAACTAAATTCAAAACTAAAGTCCAAATCAAACATAAATCTAACCTATACCCTTTCAAGTCAAATTCTTGAACTTAACCAAATCATTTTCAAATCAATCCAAACCTCTGTATTTTCTCTTCAAACAGTCATTCCTTCAATCACATGCCCAAATATAAACATAAACTACAATCATCAAACCAAAATCAAACTAACCCAAATCAAAACCATGTTCATCCTTAAACTTGGAATTGTCAAATGAATCAAAACCCATTTGACTCTAAATCACTTGCAATTGATTTATATTTTAATCATAAGTCCATATGTGAGTTCAACCAAACCTAAATCAAGCCTTGATCAAGCCAATTGACCTACTTAGCTCACTTGACCCAAAGTGACCTAAAGCACCTTTTGAGCCAAATCTTAATCCAACCCAAATTGATTGAACTATGCCCATCTAAGCCTCACATTGTGAGCAACAATCTTCCTAGATGATCAATCACTCAAATTGGGTCAAACCAAAGTAAAACCTAGCCTTTGACCAAGTCAACACTTAGCCCAAATGAAACCCAAACTAGCCAAAAAATCCACTAGAGGCCAAATTGATTGAAACCATTAATCTAAACAAATTCATAACCAATGATTGAACTTGACCAAGCCCAACCACTTGACCCAAGTTGACCTAAAAGTCAAAATGGGTCAAATCTGATCTAACCTAAATTGATTGCAACAAATGTGTCCAATTCATTCTAAATCACATTGAACTTGACCAAAGCTTCAATTGACCAACTAACCCAACCTAAAATTATGAACCCAACTTGACCTAAAAGGTCAAATCAACTTGAAATCAAACCAAACCAAAATTGATTAAAACCAAAGTTTGCAAACATTTCAAATGATCAACAAAGCCTAAACCAACCCATAACATAACCCAATTAGGTAAAATGGGTCAAATTAGTCAACTTGATCCATTTGACCTAAATGAACCTAAATAAACCAAAATCAAATCTAATCCAAATTGAACTAAATAAATGATACCCATAGGCTCCAAATGATCATTTAAACTTGACCTAACCCATGGTTTGATCCAATTTGACCAATTGGTCAGCCTAACCCAAATTGACCCATTTTGACCTAAATGGGTCGAATTAAACCAATTCAAACCAAATGAACTCCAAATCACTTGAAATTTGGCCCAACCCACTTTTGACTAATTTTAAATCTGTCCAAATCAAAATCAAGGCCAAATGACCACTTTACCCCTAGGTCAATGGGTATCCAATCACCAAATTCACTTGGAATTTGTTCACATTCTTTCTCAAAGCCACTGACATCCTTCTAAGTGGTCCACATGGACACCAAGGAGGTGAACATGACCCAATCACCTTGGGTCAGCCATGACCCAACCCAAGGCCAAACCAGTCCCTCCAATGGGAATTGAGCACTTGGATCACCCCATACACTCACCTAGCACATGGGCACTCCCTCTCCTCCACTCCTCTGCCTAAAATGAATCACATGGAGTGTTTAATAGCCCAAAATGATCAATCAATCTCAGCAATTGATCAAAAATGGCAAAGCTAGTCATCGACCGTACGATCCAAGGAGGGGGAGATATACTCCCCTTCATTCCCACTCAAACCACACACATAAAATTTGATTGAGCTCTAGAATAGAAATCAAGCTTTCTCCAAACCTGGCAAGCATTCCAGCTCCCCATTTTCTCCTTCTGGTTTTGCTCAAGCCAAAATAGGGAGATCCAAATCAATTCCAACTTATCCAATCTCCACCAAACCCAAATTAAACTTGCAAGCACCATCAAAGCACCTCGTGAGCTCAATCAAGTTGTTTCCCAAGTCACCAAGCCACAGGAAGGAGGACTTCAATCAAAGCCAATTGCCATTGAATGGGAGCTTGATCAACTGAGCCATCCACTTCAAATCAAAGCTTGATACCTTCAACATGGCTTCATCTCTACTAAATGAAGCTACCTCTTTGGTTGAAAGCATCGGTGATAGCCTCTGGAAAGGTATTGCTCAAAATTGATCCTAAGATAAAAATTGCTTAGTCTCTATGAATGGAATTATAATCCCCTTAGATCTTGGCCGTGGGATTCATTCCTTGTGCCTCCTCAAAAGTGTAGGGTGAGTTTGAGCTCCATCTGAGCTTGGGTGAGCTTATATTGAGTGATGATCAATGGACGACATCCATCCTCAGTGAGAGTAAAATCACACACCATGTTCTATGATTAATAGGTTGTGATTAAATATCATTAGATCTCCTTTAATTTAAGCCTCAAACAAATAGATTAATCATGACCATCCAATCTTAGATATGGCCTCAGAGAAAGGCCCACCATCACCGACCAATGAGGTGACAACTTAAATAACCTATCTCATCACACCACGGAAAGCCCGCCGGCATCGCTAGTCGCCACTCATGGGATGGGGGTTTAATTAGCTTAATTAATGATTTTAATCATGGAATTTCTAAAATTCATAACTAATTATAGAAAAATAAAAAAATACAATCTCAAATTCATTTTAAAGATAATTAAGTGAGGAATAATATAAAATTAAAATCAATTGATTTTGAATAGTAACCTTCACTAAATTTAGTTTTTATTGGAAATGTAATTAGGCTAATCAATCCTTAATTACTTTTGCAATTAATGCCAAACTTCCTAGGATTGATTTGTGGGATGACCTCTGCTTCCCATGGTTTTCTTGGAATTTATTATTGGATTAATTAGGGGTATTGCTTAGTTCATCCTTAATCCCTCTCCAACTAAATAAATGATTAATTAACCTATTAAATAGTGATAAATTCATTAAGCTTGTTAATCATCTTGAAATAGTGAATTGACTTAGGGAATGAGATTAGATTTCTTTTCCAATTTTTCCCCAAGTTTATTTCATTTGGATAAGCACTTAATTAAATGTAAAATTAATGACTTAATTACTTTAAATGCCTTAATTAACTAAACTCAAAACCAAATTATTCCCTAACTTAATCAGTTAATCTTGGGTAGATTCTTAGGTGTTCAATAACCTAAGAGGCTTCAAAGGAAATTATAATCAAACTACATCTGTAGGATGGTTATGAAAGTATTTAATTAAATCATTTAGCTTAATTAATCAATAATTGTGAGCCAATTGCATTAGGCCCCTTATTTCTTAGGTTCATTACTTATTTAAATTCCATGTGGTTGCATATCATATGTTGGCTCATAATTACTTGTTTAATTATGTTAAAGTTGTGTAGGTAAGGGGTAATTAATGGATTTAATTCACACCTTAACCTAAACAAAACATAAAATCAACTTAATTGTTCTCAAATTATACTAAACCAACTCACACATGGGGAAAATGGGTTAGGACCAACAAACTCTCTCACATTTCCTAAGTCAAATCAAATTCAAAAAAAAAATTCTCTTTAAATAATTTTGATTCACTTTAAATGATCTTATTTTCATAGGAATTAATTATGGTGAATGAATTCATATGCTTACATTACTTTATTTCTTTCCAAGCATGCTAAATATTGTTTGCCATATGAAATCATGCATTCATGTCTTCAAAAATCAATTAAATAAAATGTTTCTTTTATGTCAAATAGCATGTTTTGATAAAGTAAGAATATGAGTGGCTATTATCACTATTAAACCAAAAATTATTTTAGAACCTATAAATCAAAGATTATGAGTGAAGTGATGCTACTTATAAATACTTATAAGCATGTGGTTATAGCATAAGATGTGCTTTATGTTGTTTTCTTCTCTCTTCTCATGATTTGAATAGATTTGCAAAGTGTGTAGTTCATTTGAAAAGAACAAAACACTTGCTTAAATCTATTCCTAAGCATTTATATGTTATGACTTATGAAGGATCCTCACATTTTCACATGTAAATTATACAACCAAATAAAACAAAAATCTTTTGCATGATTCTTCATCCATATGTTTCTTTTTGTACATTTTCATGTATTTAAAAAAGGTGGTATATTAGTATGGACATCCCAGGGCTATGAGGCTTTAAGTAGCCCCAAGTAGGCCTTTGTACCTTACGCCTTGGTGTAGAACAATGGCATCATACTCTTATATCTTTTATACATGTGAATGTGCATTTTGTTAATGGATGAAAATCCCTTTTCTACATAATAAAGACATGCATTCATGGAATATCAAAATTTCCAAATTATATCTCTTAGCATTCATCATCAAGGTGTGCTAAAATTTTCATTGCATGTAATGGTATGCTTAGGATTTATTAATATGCATGGTATACATGGTGGAAAGAAATAAAGGGTTGTGTGTTCTGTGATAGTAATTCACCTTAATAAATCCTAAGATGCCTTTCTTATTGAATAGGGCTATTTAGAGTAAATCTAAACTTAGGGTTAATTAAAACACATAATAAAACATTCATTAAAGAAAATCATTAATGAATCTACCTTAGAAATTACTTAAGGTAGGGATGAAAGAGAAGTTCTCTTCTTTTTTTTCCTTTCTTTACAACATTTAGTAACTAAATGTAGGTTTATTCAAACTAAATCAAATCACCAACTAAAATTGATAAATCAACTAATTCACTTAAACTAAAACCACACTCTAAATTAAACCTTTCACACTTAGAAAATCTCAACCTTAAAGCCTAGCTAAGACATGCCACACAAGCCTTAAATGGCACACACATTATGCTAAGTCACCATTTCTAGCTCTATGTTGTATGCATGGTTTGATGCTTGATTTTGTTTTGTGATGTATTTTTTTAGATGATGTTAGGTGCATGTAGACTGATGATAGGACAATCTTAGTCTAATCATGTCTTCTACAGATTGTGCTCACTATAATAAAAAATATAAATGCTTTTGTCAGTGTGCTTATACCAAGATGATCCAAACTAGATAGTGGACTTGGTTACCCATGTGTGGGTGCTAAGTCCAAATTATTCATATAATTGTTGGGGTTGTGTGGTATGTTTAGCTAATCTCTATTTTATAGGTTTAGTTAGATTTATCTATCCCATTTTAATATAAATTTTGCAATTAAGATTTGGAATGAATGTTATGGGGGATTAGGATGAACATTGGTCATAAGACCATGTCTTATGTACCATGTGAAGCCTTGGAGCAAACTACATCCCAAATCAAAAGGAAGGAAGAAAGAAAGAAATGAAGAAATAAAGAAAGGAAGAAATGAAGAATGAAGAATGAAGACCCCATACCATGAATTCCTTTTATTGTAATTATTCATTTGTAATCCGTTATATAAGGGTAGAGCCGCTACCCACATTCCTTTCGTTTAAATGGAGCCCCACCATCGAATTCTTATTCTTTTGTGCTAATTTTATAAATTAATTGATATTTTGTTTATGATTGCACAATTAGGATGGCATGATTTTTCTATTTTTTTAATTGCTTGATGGTTGTTGAATGGCCTAGATGCGATTAAACTCTTAAGGAAAAAAAATTCTATCCAACTAATCAACTCAAAATTAAATTAAATAACTCATAACCTCACCTAAAGCATAGGACATAAAGAATGATAATAAAATATTTAGCAACCACTTAGCTAGATATGTATGTCTCACATCATGCATAAAACATATTGCTTCACTCTTGCTAATGGAGGCTTCCACGCCATAGAAAATGGCTTGACTTTGAGAGCCATGGTGGAAACACACCTCCTTCTTTCAAATTTTGGACCATAACCAATTTCTCATGCATTAGGCATATGAAATCCCATAGCTGTCAAAAATAAAATGTCCAAAATGAAAATAAAACTTAACAAAATTTGCATTAGATTAAGTCATTTATTCATGCCCTTCATGATCTAGTCTCTTAGGGAGTGTGTTTAAGGATTTAGTCTCCTTTCTAAATAAACAACAACTTAGCCATCTTGCAAAGCATAAGACATGCCTACATGTATTTAAAATCGTAGGAGGAGTTAGTGGCCACCCCTGAGGTTGTAACTCCAACAGGGTTTATTCTCTCGGAGATAAACCATATACCCATTTTTCATAGATTTAGGTCATGCCTTGGCCCTCAAAGCTCCCTAGATTTAGGATCTGAGGTTGTTGTTTCCATGCTACAAGCATAAATCCTCACCTCTAGGCATTTCCACGATCTTGTGTTATGGAATTTTAAGCCTAGATTTCTAAAAAAATTCTACTCAAATGTATAATCCTCTTCAAATTTCAAAATATAAAGGCCAACCATAAGATAGTTTGGGATGCTCGCTAGGTTTCCTAACATCTGAGCATCCCCTACTCATCTCTCTTTTACCATAATAACTCTCCTCTAGATCAATCCCACTTGATTTTCTAAAAATAACTAATATTGATAGTCCTATCTTTGAAATCTTAAGAGATATGATCATTTACCTTAATCGAGAGTATTCTTAAGGAATCTAGTCCTTAAGATGTAATTAACTATTGCCCATAGGGAACTTAATGAACCGATTGAAAATAAACCCTACTTTTTTTCCATGTAAAGTGGGGAAAGATCTCTAGTACATTCGAAGACCCATTGTCCTTAGAGTCCTGATTAGGTGATTAGGTCCATTGTAAGATGATGACTTCTATCTCTCGAGATAGTACATCATTCTTCAATGTAGCACCCGATCTCTCTAATGAGTACATCTACATATCTATGTGATGTCCCAACGTAATATGTATTTATTTTTCAAATTCAAAACTTTGAGAAATAAACAACACAATTCCTAAAAAAGACAATCCTGAAATTTAGAGTGATTTTAGGCCGATTAGCCTTTGCTCTTTTTTTGATAACTTATCCTTAAAATTTTGGCTAATAGGTTGGGTATCCTTCTTCCTAAAATTATCTCCCCAAATCAAACTAGGTTTCTTAAAGGGAGATCATCCATGATTTAAATGCCAATATTCGTAGTGAAAAGCAGCTTTTTAAGCTTGACATTTCCAAAGCTTATGATAATACTTATTGGGTTTTCCTTTATAGAATCTTGCTTTATTTGGATTCTCTAATCAATTTATTACTTTAATTAAGAATGGGATTGAGCATTCTTATTTTTCTTGTTTCAATGGTGAAGTTCATGGGTTCTTCTCTTCCTCTCATGGTCTAAGGCAAGGGGACCCTCTCTCTCCTAGAATTTTTATTATTTTTATGGAATATCTTTCTAGATGTCTTGAGTAGATGTTTAGTAATATGCCTAACATGTATTTCAGAACCTGTGGTGAGTTACCCATTTCTCACCTTAGTTTTGCTGATGATTTCATTATATTCTGCAATGGTTCTACTCTTTATATTAAAAAACTGTGTAAGTTCTTAACTTTCTTTGGTAGGAAAGTGGTTTGAATATTAATCATGAAAAGTTGTTTTATTACTCTTTATTTCCTTTCCTAGATCAATGTTATCAAGAATATTATAGGTTTTTTGCATCAAATTCTCCCTATTAAGTATTTGGGTACTTTATATAGAGGAATGAAAAGATCTTCCTTATTTGATGAAGTCATTCAAAAAATAAATAAGAAAACCTCTTCTTGGGAGTTTCATTTACTTTCCTTTGGTGCTAGACTTATCTTGATCAAAAGTACCCTTTGCTCTTTGCCTCTATATCTCTTGTCTACTATTGTTCCTACCCGTTCTATTATTAAAAGAATCAATAGAATTTTTAATAACTTTTTTGGTGTTCTAACTCCTCTTCTAAAAGGTTACATTGTGGTAGTTGGCACAATTTTGTGGTACTAAAGGTGTCTTGGTCTGCAAAATATTAGAGGATACTATTTTAACTATTTTTCTTACAAAATGTGGTTGAATTTTAGAAATAATCAAAGTTGGTCTAAGTTTATGCATGCTAAATATTAGGGCAAAACATCCCTCATTTGTGCTTTCAAATTTGGGGATTCTCCTATGGAGAAGACTTTTGTAGTATCAAATGGCATGCTAAAACCTTATTTCTTGGGGTGTCAATTGGTTCCTCTTCTTCTGGCAAGAGAATTGGTTGAGGCTTCTATTGATTCCTTACTCAATATGCATTCCACTATGATGCTTAAGATTAATCCGTTAATTACTCATAATAAATGGGATGTGGATCAATTAAATACCCTTGTTCCTAAGGTGATAATTGACAAAATCCTTAATATTTTCCCTTTCCCTAATAAACCCGACCAAATTCACTTTAAATATTCTTCCTCTGGAGAATTTGTTTTTAAGGATGTTTGGCATTTCATCAGATTTAAATATCAATAGTCTTTGGTTTTTACTAAAATCTAGAATTATTCTGTTCCTACTTCATTCTCAATTTTAACTTGGCATATTCTGAAGCATTATATCCCCGTGGATGCTACCTAAAAAAAAGGCTTTCATCTCACCTCTAAATGCTATTGTTGCCATAACATTGAAACATAGGGATCATGTTTTGTGAATGGCCCTATTGCTCCTAGAGTGTGGAATTGGTATGATAATATTTTTAACTCTTTCCACTTTAATAGTTCATTTTCTATTATGCAACTTCTTGAAGCTTGTTTCTCTTATACTTCTAAGGGTCAAGTTAAAATTGTTTTAGCAACTACTATTCTTTGGTATATTTGGATGGAGAGAAATGATGCTAAGCATCGTAGTATTCTATAAACTATCATCATTATTGCTAGAGCAAATATAAAATTATGTCTCTTTTCAAAGCTAATCTTCTTACTCATTATAGTTTTAAAGGGTGTAAGTCTATGTCCTTCATTTTGGGATTAACCTTCCTTCCTATAATGTTTCTCCTACCCTAAAATTATATTGGATTAAACCTAATGCTCAATTCATTTTAACACCGATGGCTCAGCTTTCTAATGGTTATCATGGATGTGGTGGAATTTTGAGAGATTATAGTGGGAAGGTTATCTCTCGCTTTGCTGCCCTTTAGAGCCTCTGTGTTATTTGAGCTAAAAGGTTTTTATCATGGTTTTCTATTTGTTTACAACTAGGTTTTCATAAGATCTAGTTTGAAGTTGATACCCTCCTCCTTTTACACTTAGTCAATTCTGATGCTCATGGTAATGTTGAAGTGTTTTATTTACTTAATCATAATAGGTGGCTTCTTGCTAACCTAGATTTTTAAATTTCTCATATCTATAGGGAATCCAATTCCTGCATTGACTTTCTTGCCAATTCGGGAGCCAAGTTTTCTTCTATGCAAATGTTTTCTTATGATGACATCCCTTTTCTTTTAAAGGGTCTGGTAAATCTTGATAAAATGGGTTTGCCTTATGTTAGAAGCTTTTAATCTTTTCTCCTCTTGTGGGCGCTTTCCACTTGCTTTGGTTCTTTATTTCGCTTTACCTTATGTTGGTTTGGTCTTTATTTCTTTCTTCTCCCAAAACTATTTTTTTCTTGTTTGGTTTCTTCCCATTCTTTTGATGGGTTGAGGTTGTCTTTCCAGTCATTGGTTTTTTCTATATTTTCTTTTTTTTATTTGTTTCTCCATACTAGTGGTATTATTGTGGTGTTTGATCCCGCTTGTCATCCTGTTTGGTGTGGCTCTCCTTTTTTGGATCTCTTTGCCTTTCTTCTTGATCGTTGTTGTTTCCTAGATGTGGGTCTTTCCCTTTCCGGTGTTTCTCCCCTTGTGATCTTCTTGATGGTTGGTTTTTCCTCTTTTTTTTGTTGATTGGGTTGGTTTTTCTTGATTTTGTTGTTCTTTCTCTCTGAGTCTCATCCTTCCCAGTTGTTCCTACCCCTCTATGTGTTGTTTGGGGTTTGGCCTTCTTGGTGGGGTTTGCTCATTGGAAAGTGGATGTTGAGTGTTGTGGTTTTGCTCTTTGCTATGAGGAGTTATGTGACCATTAAGACTCCTTATTCTATCCCACTAGTTATGGTTTGGAGAATTATTTTCTTGTAGCTTTCTACCTTTTCTTTTATGTTGTTATGGATGAGTGTTGTTTTGGCTGTTGTTGTCTTGTTAGATCATCTAACTATTAGGTGTATCTCCTATAATAATGAGGTTCTCTTCTTAACTAGTATTCAACCTGAAGGCACTAACGCTTGGAGGTGTTTTGGATTGGGTTGATGTTGTCCCTATTTTCTTGTATGCTTGGAGGTGTTTTTTATGTTGGTTGCCACCGTTCTGATTATCTTTAATTTTAGATTTTTCCCTATTTATTTTGGTTGTTGTATCTAGTTTTAACTGATTCTCCTGCCTTTGATTTGGGATTGGTCATTTTCCCTTGGGTTATTTTCAATATTGCTAATGGAAAGATTGGGTCTAGCTCCACTGATTTGAATCCTTGGCTATTTTGGTGGCTTGCAAGGTGGACTGCCTTGCTGGCTGCTTGGATTGGCTATTCTAGCTGGCTATTTTGGTCTAAAGACTATCTACTTTGTTACACTTTTTTTGATCTTGCCAAGTCTATCTATGGCACTAGCTATCTCCTTTCCCATTCCTCTTTTTTTATTTTACTTTGGAATTTTTGCTTCTAGATTGGTCAATTCTCTACCCTTTCGGTTTGGATGCCTTACTACCTACCATTCTTGATGTTAATCTTAATGTCGGATAATATTTGGTGGCTTTGGGTTCCCCTATGGCCTAATACTTTACCGATGGGTACCTCCTTATCTATTTTTATAAGCTTAATATATTTAACTTTTTTGTATTATATTTGTCGTTGAAGTCTTATGTTTCGTGATGATCATCATTGGACAAGGTGCTACAAGAGGTATGTCGACAATGATGGCCATGATGTTTCCAACTCCCTCTTGGTAGGTAGTGCTATATGTAATTATAACCCTTCACTTGAAGTATGGATGCTTACATATGGTGTCGCCCTTAAGACATTTATAACGAGCCTGAGCTTTTTCTTCATCCTTTACTTCTATCTCTATTTTCTATGCTTATTTAATTGTTTCATTATCTACTAATCCCTTTCCAAGCTTGTTGATCTGTTCAAGTTGGGAGAATTTTTCTCACTGATTGGCGGTTTCATAAGGTGCAGGAAGATTGTCACGATTTCAAGGATTATTTTTGTGGATCTGTTTCCTTTTGATTAGATTCATTTCCTTCTATCTATTGTATTAGCTAGGGGCTTATCTCCTTAGAATCCTTTTGTTGTTCTTTGAGCATTAGCTTAGAGATTTTCCCCTAAGGACTTGTACCATTTCTTTGTGGCAATAAAATTCCCCTAATTTCCCAAAAAAAACCCTAATCCTAAACCCTAAGCCCTAAAAGCATAAACCCTAAAACCCTAAACCCTAAACCCTAAACCCTAAACCTAAACCCTAAACCCTAAACTCTAAACCAAAAACCCTAAACATAAACCTAAACTAACGAAATAAATTAAAAAGTAAATCTAAACCATAAAATTGAATAAACCTAAACCTAAATCTAAACCCTAAGAATGGGCAAAACCTTGACCACAAGAACATCACCGTCAACTTGGCTCAGTCTAGATTTGGTGGTGGAGGCGAAGGCGGCATTTATCATAGTCGGTGGGGATCTAGAGGTGTTGGTGGATATGGAGGTGGTGAGCAAAGGGTTATGGAGTGGAGGAGCGATGGAGGTTACAGCCATGGTGGTGGCATAGGGAGAGATTAGGGATATGATGGTGGTTCTAATGGGAACTCGAGAAACTGAAGAACGACCGATCCGATCTGCTGCTTATGGAACTGTGCCTTCATGGTAGAGACAGTTCTAGTTATCTATGGTTTTCAATTTGATCTATGTGTGCTCATTTTTAATCAATGTCGTCACTTGCGTCTTAGAAAACTTAGTGTGTTACTTGATGGATGAAATCGAAAAGAAGAAATGTTGAATCTAAATTTGTTCTCTGTTAAAAAAAACCAAAAATCCTAAACCCTAAACTAAAACTTGAACCCTATACCTAAAACCTAAACCCTAAACCCTAAACCCTAAATCCTAAATAATAAACCCTAAAACCCTAAAGCCCTAAACCCTAAATCCTAAAACCTAAAACCTAAACTAAACCCTAAACTATAAACTAAAAAGTTAAAAACCTAAACCTAAACTAATTAAATCCTAAAATAAAATAAATAAAAAACCTAAGTCCTAAACTAAAAAAAAAATAAACTTAAAATAAAAAAAAAATAAACTAAATTAAAATAAATAAAGCCTAAGCTGAAACCAAAAACAAATTGAACCTAAACCTAAACTAAAACCCTAAATAAAATTAAATAAACTAAAAATAAACCTAAACATAAATTAAAAAATAAAACCTAAAAATAAACCTAAAATAAAACCTAAAACTTAAACCTAAAAAAATAAAATAAAATCCTAAACCTAAACCTAAAAATAAAAAATAAAATCTAAACCTAAAAAATAAAATAAAAATAAAACTCAACTAAAAAAATAAACATAAACCTAAACCTAAACCTAAAAAATAAACTAAAACAAAAAAAACCTAAACTAAAATAAATATACCTAAAAAATAAACCTAAAATAAACCTTAAAATAAATAAAAAATAAAACCTAAACCCTAAACTAAGAAAAAAAACCTAAACCTAAAATAAAAAAAATAAAATAAACTTAAACCTAAACTAAAATAAATAAAACCTAAACCTAAACATAAAATAAACTAAACCTAAACCCTAAACTAAATAAAATAAAATAAACAAAAAATAAACCTACCAAACTAAAAAAATAAACCTAAAAATAAACCAAATAAAACCTAAAACCTAAACCTAAAATAAAAATAACATAAACCTAAACCTAAAAATAAAAAAATAAACCTAAACCTTAAAAATAAAATAAAAATAAAACTCAACTAAAAAATAAACATAAACCTAAACTTAAGCTTAAAAAATAAACTAAAACAAAAAACCTAAACTAAAATAAATAAACCTAAAATAAATAAACTAAACTAAAGAAAAATTAAAACAAACCTAAATAAAATAAAAATAAAACAAACTAAAATAAATAAAAAATAAACTAAAAAACTAAATAAACCTAAACCTACCAATTTAATTAATTTAAAAAAATATAAACCCTAAATCCAAAAGCTTAAATCCTAAACTATAAACCTAAAATAACCCTAAACCTAAACCCACAATAAACCTTAAACTTAAACCCTAAACACTACCCTAAACCCTAACCCTAACCCTAAACTAAACCAGAAACTAAACCTAAACCCTAAAACCTAAAACTCTACTAAACTAACTAAAACCCAAAACCCAAAAAAAACCTAAAACCCTAAACTATAAAAACCTAAACTAAACCCTAAACCCTAACCCTAAAACCCTAAACCCTAAAACCCTAAATGCTAAACCCTAAACCCTAAATGCATAAACCCTAAAATCTTAAACCCTAAACCCTAAATCCTAAACCCTAAACCCTAAACCCAAACACTAAACCCCAAACCCTAAACCTAAGCCTAAAGTAACTAAATAAATTAAAAAATAAACCTAAACCCTAAAACTTAATAAACCTAAACCCTAAGAATGGGTAGAACCTGATGTGAACATCACCTCAACTAGGCTCACCCAGATCTGGTGGAGGGAGAAGGTGGAGGCTGCTTATCATGGTGGTGGAGGATCTAGAGGTGTTGGTGGATATGGAGGTGGTGATATGGAGGTGGTGGTTGGGGTGGTTATGGAGGAACATGAGGTTACCATGGGTGGTGAGGGAGAGATCGGGATACGATGGTGGATCACGCTACTGAGAAGTCGAGTGGTTCTAATAGAACTGGAGAAACAAGAATGGTCGATCCGATCTCAGATATGGAACTATGTCTTACAAGAGACATGGTTCTAACTATCTGGTTTTGATTTACTCATGCTCATTTTTTATCTATGTCATCGCTTGTGTCTTAGAAAACTTGGTGTGTTACTTGGTTGATAAAATTGAAAAGAAGAAATGTTGAATCTGAATTTGTTCTCTGTTACAAAAAACAAAAAAATAAAAAATCCTAAACTCTAAACTAAAACATGAACCTTAAACCTAAAACCTAAAATCTAAACCCTAAAAACCCTAAACCCAAAATCCTAAACCCTAAACCCTAAAATCCTAAACCCTAAACCCTAAACCCTAAAACCTAAAACCTAAAACCCTAAACCCTAAACCCTAAACCCTAAACACCAAACCTTAAACCTTAAACCCTAAACCTTCAACTAACCCTAAACCTTAAACCATAAAAAGCTAAAACGCTAAACATAAACTAAATAAAACCTAAAAAAATAAATAAAAAACCCTAAACCAAAATAAAATAAAATAAATAAAGATAAATAAAAACCTAAACTTAAACCTAAACATAAACTTAAAAAGAAAATAAAAAAATAAAAAATAAAACTAAACTAAAATAAAATAATTAAAACTTAAACTAAACTAAAATACAAAACCTAAATAAAATAAAACTAAACATAAAATAAAATAAATAAAATAAAATAAAATCTAAATAAAACCTAAACTAAAAAAAATAAACCTAAAAAAAACCTAAAAATAAATTAAAAATAAAACCTAAACCCTAAACTAAAAAAAACCTAAACCTAAAATAAAAAAAATGAACCTAAACCTAAACTAAAATAAATAAAATTATACCTAAGCCTAAAATAAACTAAACCTAAACCTAAACCTAAACCCTAAATAAAATTAAATAAACTAAAAATAAACCTAAACCTAAACTAAAAAATAAAACCTAAAAATAAACCTAAAATAAAAACCTAAAACCTAAACCAAAAAAATAAAATAAAAGCCAAAACCTAAACCTAAAAATAAAAAATAAAACCTAAACCTAAAAAATAAAATAAAAATAAAACTAAACTAAAAAAATAAAACTAAACCTAAACCTAAACTTCAAAATTAAATTACAAAACCTAAACAAAAATAAATAAACCTAAAATAAATAAACTAAACTCAATAAAAATAAAATAAACAAAAAAATAAACTAAAATAAATAAAAATTAAACTAAATAAACCTAAACCTATGAGTTTACTTAATTTAAGAAAAAAAATAAAAAAAATAAAAACCCTAACCCTAAACCCTGAACCCTAAAACTAACCCTAAACCCTAAACCTACAACCATAAACACTAAACCCTAAACCTTAAAACCCTAAACCCTAAACCTTAAACCCTAAACTTTAAAATCTATAACTTTAAACCCTAAACCCTAATCCCAGAAAACCTAAAAACCTAAACTTAAACTAAATAAAGCTTGAAAATAAAATAAATAAATAAACTTAAACTAAATAAAGCTTGAAAATAAAATAAATAAATAAACTTAAACCTAAATAAAATAAAAAAATAAAAATAATAAATAAAAACCTAGGCTAAATCCTAAACCTAAATCTAAACCTAAACCTAAATGTAAAAATAAAATAAAATAAAATATATAAACTAAACTAAAATAAAATAAATAAAAACCTAAATAAAACTAAAAAATAAAATAAATCTAAAAATAAAAAACCTAAATAAAATTAAAATTAAATGTAAAATAAAAATAAAATAAACCTAAAATAAAATAAAATAAAAACTAAATAAAAACTTAAACCTAAAAATAAACCTAAAATAAATAAATAAAATAAACCTAAACCTTAAGAAAAAAAACTAAACCTAAAATAAACAAAATAAAATGAACATAAACATAAACTAAACTAAACTAAACAAAAATAAATAAAACCTAAACTTTAAACTAAATAAAATAATAGAAACTAAAAATAAACCTAAACCTAAACTAAAAAAATAAAACCTAAAAATAAATCTAAAAATAAACCTAAAATAAAAACCTAAAATCTAAACCTAGAAAAATAAAATAAAAGCCTAAACCTAAACCTAAAAATAAAAAATAAAACCTAAACCTCAAAAAATAAGCATAAACCCAAACCTAAACCTAAAAAATAAACTAAAAGGAAAAACCTAATCTAAAATAAATAAACCTAAAATAAATTAACTAAACTAAATAAAAATAGAAAATAAACCTAAATAAAAATAAAATAAACTAAATAAACCTAAACCTACGGGTTTATTTAATTTAAAAAAAATACCCCTAAACCCTAAACCCTAAACCCTAATCCCTAAATCTAAAATCTAAAACCCTAAACCCTAAAATTAACCCTAAACCCTAAACCCTAAACCTACAACCCCAAACCTAGAACCCTAAACCTTAAACCATAAACCCTAAATCTAAACCCTAAACCCTAAACCCTAAACCCTAACCCTAACCATAAACCTTCAACCCTAAACCTAAACCATAAACCTAAAATCCTAAACCCTATACCCTAAACTAACCCTAAACCCTAAACCCCAAAAACCTTAAACCTAATGACTAAACCCTAAACCCTAAACTAAACCTAAACCCTAAGCTAAACCTAAACTTTAAACCCTAAACCCTAAACCCTAACTCAAAACCATAAACCCTAAAATCCTAAACCCTAAACCTTAAACCCTAAACCCTCAACCGTAAAAATCTAAAAACCTAAACCTAAACTAAATAAAACCTAATAATAAAATAAATAAATGAACTAAACATA
>JAKCPB010001089.1:0-62007 GCA_021442155.1 Cymbidium sinense
GTTGATTTTTAGGGTTTAGGGTTGTAGGGTTTAAGGGTTAGGTTTTTCATGGATTAATTTAGGGTTAGTTATTTATTTTAATTTATTTTATTTTATTTTATTTAAGTTTATTTATTAGTTTGGTTTATTTAGTTTAGTTTAGGTTTCTTATTTTAGTTTATTTTTTAGGTTTTAGGTTTAAGTTTATGTTTATTTTTTAGTTTTTATCTTTTATTTTTATTTTTTTTAGGTTTTAGGTTTATTTTATTTTAATTTTAGGTTTAGGATTAGTTTTTATTTTGTTTTTTTTAGGATTAGGCTTTAGGTTTTATTTTAGGTTTATTTTTAGGTTTTATTATTTAGT
Source organism: Cymbidium sinense (assembly GCA_021442155.1). Lineage (NCBI taxonomy): Eukaryota > Viridiplantae > Streptophyta > Magnoliopsida > Asparagales > Orchidaceae > Cymbidium > Cymbidium sinense. The sequence continues at coordinate 344 of JAKCPB010001089.1, forward strand.
TTAGGTTTAGCATTATTTTTAGTTTATTTTATTTTATTTAGTTTAGGGCTTACGTTTAGTTTATTTCAGGTTCAAGTTTACATTTTATTTAGTTAGTTTAGTTTATTTTAGTTTAGGTTTGGGTTTATTTTACTTTTTTATTTTAGGTTTATATTTTTTATGTTTAGGGCTTAGGTTTTATTTTTTATTTATTTTTATGTTTTATTTTTTGGTTTATTTTTTATATTTAGGTTTATATTTAGTTTTTGTTTTATTTTATATTATTTAATTTTTATTATACATTTAGTTTATATTTTATTTAAATTTTATATTTTTAGGCTTATTTATTTATTTAGTTTAGTTTTGGTTTTTATTCATTTTATTTTAGTTTAGTTTTTATTTTTTATTTTATATTTTTAGGTTAAGGTTTAGGTTTTGAATTTTTATTTTATTTTATTAGTTTATTTTATTTTATTTTATTTATTTATTTTATTTTTTAGGTTTTATGTAGTTTAGGTTTAGGTTTTTAGCTATTTACGGTTTAGGGTTTAGGGTTAGTTTAGGGTTTAGGGTTTAACATTTTGGTTTTTGATTTTAGGGTTTAGGGTTTAGGGTTTAGGTTTTAGGGTTTAGGTTTTATGGTTTAGGTTTTATGGTTTAGGATTTAGGGTTTAGGTTTAGGGTTGAGGTTTTGGTTTTCTTTTTTTTTAGCAAATTAAATTTCTTCTTCTTTTGTTTTCATTAACATAAGTTTTCTAAGACACAAGCGATGACATAGATCAAAATGAGAATGCATAGAGCAAATCAAAACCCTAGATAACTTGAGTCTCTATTTTGTAAAGACATAGTTCCATAAGCAGCAAATCAAGTTGGTCATTCATCAATTTCTCTAGTTCCCATAAGAACCACCCCGGCCTCTTGAGTAGCAGGATTCACCATCATATCATCGATCTCTCCTTTGCCACCACCACGGACGTAACCTTCATCACTCCTCCCACCCCATATCCACCAGCATCTCTAGATCCCCTACCACCACTACGATAATTGTCACCCCCGCCTTCACCTCCACCACCAGATTTAGACTGAGCCTAGTTGATGGTGATGTTCTTGCCATCAAGGTTTAGAGTACTAGGTTTTAGGGTTAGGATTTAGGGATTAGGGTTTAAGGTTTAAGGTTTAGGGTTAGGTTTTAGCATTTAGAGTTTAGGGTTTAGGGTTTAGGGTTTAGTGTTTAGGGTTTTAGGGTTTATTCTTTTAGTGTTTAGGGTTTAGGGTTAGGGTTTAGGCTTTAGGGTTTAAGGTTTTTTAGCGATTAGGGTTTAGGGTTGTAGGTTTAGGGTTTATGATTTAGGGTTTAAAGATTTTTTTATTTTTAAATTAAGTAAATCGGTAGGTTTAGGTTTATTTAGTATATTTAGTTTATTTTATATTTATTTTAGATTACTTTATTTTTTATTTTTATTTAGGTTTTATTTTTATTTTTTATTTAGTTTATTTATTTTAGGTTTATTTATTTTAGTTTTGGTTTTATATTTTAGTTTATTTTTTAGGTTTAGGCTTAGGTTTATTTTATAGGTGAGTTTTATTTTTATTTTCTTTTTTAGATTTAGGTTTTATTTTTTATTTTTAGGTTTAAGTTTAGGTTTAGGATTAGTTTATTTTTAAGTTTAGGTTTAGGATTAGGTTTTATTTATTTTAGTTTAGTTTATTTTAGTTTAGATTTAGGTTAATTTAATTTTGTTTATTTTAGGTTTAAGTTTTTTTTTTAAGTTTAGGGTTTAGGTTTTATTTTTTTTTATTACTTTTAGTTTAGGTTTAGGTTTTTTATCTAGTTTTTTATTTTATTTTATTTTAGGTTTATTTCTTTATTTTATGTTTAGTTTTTATTTTATTTAGGTTTTATTATTAAGTTTATTTTATTTTTTTAGTTTAGTTTAGATTTTTATTTATTTATTTTAGTTTAGTTTTTTTTTATTTCATTTTATTTTTAGGTTTAGGTGAAGGTTTTAGTTTATGTTTTAAATTTAGTTTTTGTTTTTATTTTACTTAGGTTTATATTTTTATTTATTTATTTTATTTTTATGTTTTATTTAGTTTAGGGTTAGTTTTTAAGGTTTTTAGGGTTTAGGGTTTAGGGTTTGGGTTTTAGGATTTAGGGTTTGGGGTTTAGGGTTTAGGGTTCAATGTTATAGGTTTTAGGGTTTAGGGTTTAGGGTTTAGGGTTTAGTATTTTAGGGTTTAGGGTTTAGGATTTTGTGGTTAGGGTTTAGTGTTTTGGGTTTTAGGCTTTAGGATTTACTGTTTAGGGTTTAGGTTTAGGGTTTAGGGTTTAGGGGTTAGGGTTTAGGGTTTAGGGTTTAGGGTTTAGGGTTTAGGATTTAGGATTTGCCCTAAACCTTAAATTTAGGTTTTTTATTCTTAGGTTTATTTTATTTTATTTAGTTTAATTTAGGTTTTTATTTATTTTATTTTAGTTAGTTTTTATTTTTTATTTCATTTTATTTTTAGGTTTCGGTTTAGGTTTAAGTGAGGGTTTTAGTTTAGGTTTTAATTTTAATTTATTTTTCTATTTTATTTAGGTTTATGTTTTTATTTATTTATTTTATTTTTATATTTTATTTAGTTTAGGTTTAGTTTTTAAGATTTTTAGGGTTTAGTGTTTATGGTTTAGGGTTTAGGGTTTAGGGTTTAAGGTGGGTTTAGAGTTTTAAGGTTTAAGGTTTAGGGTTTAGGGTTTAGGGTTTTAGGTTTTAGGCTTTAGGATTTACGATTTAGGGTTTAGGGTTTAGGGTTTTTTATTTTATTTTTTATTTTTTATTTTTATAAAATTATGGAAAGTGGTAGGTTTAGGTATATTTAGTTTAGTTTTTTTATTAATTTTAGTTTATTTAATTTTTAAATTTATTTAGTTTTAAATTTATCTTTATTTGGTTTAGTTTATTTATTTTAGGTATATTTATTTTAGTTTAGGTTTTTTATTTTAGTTTATTTTTAAAGTTTATGTTTAGGTTTAGGTTTATTTTTTAGTTTAGTTTTAGGTTTAGGTTTATGTATTATTTTTTATTTTAGGTTTAGGTTTAGGTTTTTAATATATTTTTATATGATTAGGTTAAGGTTGTTGTTTTAGCTATATTTTTAGGTTTTCTTTTTAAGTTAAGGTTTAGTTTTATTTTCAGTTTATTTTATTTCTTTTTATTTAGGTTTAGGTTATCTTAGGTTTAGGTTTATTTTATTTTGTTTGTTTTATTTTTATTTTAGGTTTAGGTTTTTTTTTAGGTTATGGTATATGTTTTATTTTTTATTTATTTTTAGGTTTTATTTTTAGGCTTCTTTTATAGGTTTAGATTTTATTTAGTTTTATTTCATTTTATTTTGGTTTTCTTTTCACAATTTTTAGGTTTAGTTTTTACTTTGTTTAGGATTTTTATTTTTTAGTTTAGTTTAGGTTTTTATTAATTATTATTTTTTTTTGGTTTAAGGTATAGGTTTTTATTTTAGGTTTCTTTAATTTTTATTTTACATTTAGTTTTTATTTTATTTAGGTTCTTTTTAGGTTTATTTTATTTTTTTAGTTTAGTTTAGGTTTTTATTTATTTTATTAGGGTTTAGGATTTAGAATTTAGGATTTAGAGTTTAGGGTTTAAAGTTTTTTATTTAAAGTAAGCCAACTGGTAATTTTAGGTTTATTTAATTTATTTTTTATTTTTTAGTTTATTTTATTTTTTATTTTTTATTTAGTTTAGTTTATTTATTTTAGGTTTATTTATTTTAGTCTAGGTTTTTTTATTTTAGTTTATTTTTTAGGTTTAGGTTTAGGTTTATGTTTATGTTTTACTTTAGTTTTACTTTTATGTTATTTTTTATGGTTAGGTTTTATTTATCTTATTTTTAAGTTTAGGTTTAGGTTTTTATTTTATTTTTGTAGGTTTAGGTATTTGGTTTAGGTTTTAGGATTTAGGGTTAGTTTTATGGTTTGGGGTTTAGAGTTAGAGTTTTCTTTTCTTTATTATTTATTTTTTTATTTTATTTAAATTAAGTAAACTGGTAGGTTTAGGTTTATTTAGTTTATTTTTTATTTATTTTACTTTATGTTTTTTAGGTTTATTTTTATTTTTATTTAGTTTATAGTTTATTTATTTTAATTTTAATTTTTTATTTTAGTTTATTTTTTAGGTTTAGGTTTTTATTTTATTTTTTAGGTTTATGTTTTAAGTTTTATTTTATTTATTTTTAGGTATTATTTTTAGTTTGGTTTAGGTTTATTTTTAGTTTATTTTATTTTATTTAGTTTAGGTTTAGGTTTAGGTTAGCTTATTTTAGGTTTTATTTACTTTAGTTTAGGTTTAGGTTTAGGTTTTTTCTTATTTTAGGGTTTACATTTTTTATTTAGTTTTAGGTTTATTTTTTAGGTTTAGGTTTTTAATTAGTTTTTAGGTTTAGGTTTAAGTTTAAGTTTATATTTTGGTTTTAGTTTAAGTTTTCATTTTATTTTATTTAGGTTTAGGTCTATTTATTTATTTTATTTTATATTTTATTTGGTTTAGGTTAAGGTTTTTATGATTTAGGGTTTAGGTTTTTTTTATTTTAATTAAGTATACAGTTAGTTTTAGGTTTATTTAGTTTATTTTTTATTTATTCAATTTATTTTATTTTTTCTTTTTATTTTGGTTTATTTTTTTATTTATTTTAGTTTATTTATTTTTTGTTTATTTATTTAAGTTTAGGTTTTCTATTATAGTTAATTTTTTAGGTTTAGTTTTGGTTTATGTTTACTTTTTAGTTTAGATTTATTTTATTTTATTTTAGGTTTATGTTTTAGTTTTTATTTTTAGGTCTAGGTTTAGGTTTTATTTAATTTTGTAGGTTTGTTATTTTAAGTTTATTATATTTTTCTTTCACGTTTAGTTTTTATTTTATTTTAGTTTTTTCTTTTTAAGTTTATTTAACTTATTAGTTTAGTTTTTTTTATTTATTTTAGTTCATTTTTAGTTTTAATTTTATTTTATTTTTATGTTCAAGTTTAGGTGTATGCTTAAGCTTAGGTTTTAGTTTAAGTTTTTATTTTATTTTATTTTTTTAAGTTTAGGTATTTTTATTTATTTTATTTTTAAGTTTTATTTCGTTTAGGTTTAGGTTTTTATTATTTAGTGTTTGGGGTTTTAGGGTTTAGGGTTTAGGGTTGTAGGGTTTAGGGCTTAGGGTTTAGGGTTTAGGGTTTAGGGTTTTAGGGTTTAGGGTTTATGGTTTAGGGTTTAGGGTTTATAGTTTTAGGGTTTAGGGGATAGTTTTAAGGTTTGCGGTTTAGGGTTTGAGAATTTTTTTTTAATTTTATTTTATTTAAATTTAAGTAAACTAGTAGGTTTAGGTTTATTTAGTTTCTATTCATTTATTTTAATTTATTTTATTTTTTATTTAGGTTTATTTTTATTTTTATTTAGTTTAGTTTAGTAATCATAGGTTTATTTTTTTTGTTTATGTTTTTTATTTTAGTTTATTTTTTAGGTTTAGGTTTAGGTTTAGGTTTATTTTTTAGTTTAGTTTTTTTTTTATTTTATTTTTTAGGATTTGGTTTTTATTTTTATTTTTAGGTATAGGTTTAGGTTTTTATTTAATTTTTTTAGGTTTAGATTTTAGGTTTTTATTTGAGGTTTAGCGTTAAGGTATTATTTTTTAGCTTAGGCTTAGGTTTATTTTTAGTTTATTTTATTTTGTTAGTTTTGGTATAAGTTTAGGTTTAGTTTATTTTAGGTTTAGGTTTCAGTTTTATTTATTTTAGTTTAGGTTTTAGCTTATTTTATATTTACTTTAGGCTCAGGTTTTTTTTTTTAGTTTAGGGTTTAGGTTTTATTTTTTATATATTTTAGGTTTAATTTATTAGGTTTAGGTTTTTTTTTAATTTTTATTTTACTTTATTTTAGGTTTATTTTATTTTTATTTTACATTTAGTTTATATTTTATTTTGGCTTTTTATTTATAGGTTTAGTTTTTTTAAGTTAGTTTGGGTTTTTATTTATTTTATTTTAGTTTAGTATTTATTTTTTATTTTATTTTATTTTTAAGTTTAGGTTTAGGTTATTATTTTATTTTATTTTATCTTTTATTTAAGTTTAGAATTTTTATTTATTTTATTTTCAGGGTTTTATTTAATTTAGATTTAGGTTTTGAGGTTTTTAGGGTATAAGGTTTGCTGTTTAGGGTTTAGGGTCTAGGGTTTAAGGTTTAGGGTTTACGGTTAGGGTTGTATGTTTTAGAGTTTATGGTTTAGGGTTTAGGGATTATAGTTTTGGGTTTTAGAGTTTAGGGTTTAGGGTTTAAGGTTTAGGATTAGTTTTAGGATTTAACATTTAGTGTTAGAGTTTTTTTTAATTTTTTTTTAAATTAAGTAAATTTGTAGGTTTAGGTTTATTTAGTTTATTTTTTATTTATTTCAATTTATTTTATTTATATATATATTTAAGTTTTTTTATTTTTATTTAGTTTTATTTATGGATTTTAGGTTTATTTTTATTTTATTTTATAGGTCTAGGTTTTATTTTCTATTTTTAGGTTTAGGTTTAGGTTTTTATTTTATTTTTTTAGGTTTAGGTTTTAAGTTTTTAATTTAGGTTTATTTTTAGGTTTTATTTTTTAGCTTAGATTTGGGTTTATTTTTAGTTTATTTTTTTATTTAATTTAGTTTAGTTTATTTTAGGTTTGAATTTAGGTTTTATTTATTTTAGTTTAGTTTATTTTAGTTTAGATTTAGGTTTATTATATTTTTATTTTTGGTTTAGGTTTTTTTAGATTAGGGTTTAGGGTTTTATTTTTTATTTATTTTTAATTTTATTTTTTAAGTTTAAGTTTTTATTTAGTTTTATTTTAGGTTTATTTTCTTTTTATTTTTGGTTTAGTTTTTATTTTATTTAGGTCTTTAATTTTTTAATTTAGTTTAGATTTTTATTTATTTTATTTTAGTTTTGTGTTTAATTTATCTTATTTTATTTTTAGGTTTAGCTTTAGGTTTAGGTTTAAGTTTAGGTTTTAACTTTATTTAATTTTCTCATTATTTTTTTGTTTATGTCTTTTTATTTATTTATTTTTAGGTTTTATTTAGTTTAAGTTTAGGTTTTAGCATTTTTGGTCTTTGGGTTTATGGTTTAAGTTAGTTTAGGGTTTCAAGTTTGGGGTTTAGGGTTTGGGGTTTAAGGTTTAGGGTTTAAGGTTTAGGGTTTAGGATTTAGGGTTTAGGGTTTAGGGCTTAGGGTTTATGGTTTAATGTTTTAGGGTTTAGGCTTTAGGGTTTAGGGTTTAGGATTTTTATGTTTTATGGTTTAGGGTTTAGGTTTTAGGTTTAGGGTTCAAGTTTTTGTATAAGGTTTAGGGTTTTTGGTTTTTTTTAATAGAGAATAAATTTAGATTGAATATTTTTTCTTTTCGATTTCATCAACTAAGTTACACACCAAGTTATCTAAGACATAAGAGACAACATAGATGAAATAGGAGCATGCATATAGCAAATCAAACGCCCTAGATAACTAGAACCATCTCTACTAAAAAGCCATAGTTCCATAAGCAACATATCAGGTTGACCGTTATTTTGTTTCTTCAGTTCCCATCAAAACCACCCTAGCCTCTTGACTAGCAGGATCCACCATCATATCCCCGATCTCTCCCCCTGCCACCACCATTATTGCAACCTCCGTAGCTCCTCTTACCTCTATAACCACCATTGCATTGACCACCACCTCCATATCCACCAGCACCTCCAGATCCCCCACCACCACTATGATAACTTTTGCCTCTGTGTTCGCCTCCACCACCAGATCTAGACTGAGCCTGGTTGACTATGATGTTCCTGCCATCAAGGTTCTGCCCATTCTTAGGGTTTAGGTTTAGGTTTAGATTTTTTAAGTTTTAGGGTTTAGGTTTATTTTTTAATTTTTTTAGTTACTTTAAGTTTAGGTTTAAGGTATGGGGTTTAGGGTTTAGGGTTTAGGGTTTAGGGTTTATGGATTATGCTTAAGGTTTTAGGATTTAGGGTTAGGGTTTAGGGTTTAGGGTTTGAGGTAGTAGGTTTAGGGTACAGGATTTAGGGTTGTAGGTTTAGCATTTAGTATTTAGGGTTATAGGGAGATTTAGAGTTTAGGGATTAGGGTTAGTTTATGGTTTAGGTTTTAGAGTTTAGGGTTTTAGGGTTCAGGGTTTAAGGTTTAGGGTTTTAGTTTTAGGGTTTAGGATTTATGGTTTAGGATTTAGGGTTTAGGTTTTAAGGTTTAGTGTTTAGGGTTTAAGGTTTAAATTTTTCATTTTGTTTTGATTTTATTTTAGGTTTATTTTAGGTTTATTTTATTTTTATTTTATGTTTAGTTTTTATTTTATTATGGTTTTTATTCTTAAGGTTAATTTTATTTTTTTAGTTTAGTTAAGGTTTATATTTATTTTATATTTATTTTATTTTTATTAGTTTAATTTATTTTATTTTGTTTTTTATTTAAGTTTAGGTTTTGGTTACATTTTTTTAATTTTATATTTTATGTTTATGTGTTTTTTATTTAGTTTAGCTTTTAGATTTTTAGGTTTTTAGTTTTTATTCTATTTTAGTTTTTTTTTAATTTAGTTCAGGTTTTTATTTTATTTTATTTTATTTTAATTTAGTTATTTATTTTATTTTTTTATGTTTAAGTTAAGCTTAAGTTTTAGTGTTATTTCATTTTATTATTTTTTATTTAAGTTTATTTATTTATTTATTTATTTTATTTATTTTTATTGATTTCATTTTTAATGTTTAGGGTTTAGGGTTTAGGGTTTTGAGTTTAGTAGTGGTTTATGATCTTGTGGTTTAGGGTTTAGGTTAGGATTTAAAGTCCGTATTTAGGCTTTAGGGTTTAGTGGTTTTAGGGCTCAGGTTAAGGGCCTAAAGTTTAAGATCTTTAGGCAGTGGCTTGTGGCCTGGGTGGTTTAGGGTTGTGGCCTGGGCTTCCAGGGTGTCATTTATGGTTTAGAATTTAGGGCCTGATAATTTAGGGTTCTTTAGGGTATGGTACAGTTATAGTCTGGGATCATCTTAGTAGTCTGTGTTTAGGTTAGCCTTTAGCACTTAGGCTGAGTGTCATGATTTAGGATTTAGGGTGGCTCAGGGCTCAGGTTACTCAGAGTTTAGGGTTTGTGGGTTTAGGGCTCAGGATCCAAAGGTTTAGGATTGGATTTTATTTATTCTTTAATTATTTTATTTTATTTTATTTTATTTAAGTTTATTTTTATTATTTTTAGGGATTTAAGGTTGTGGTTTCCAACCATGATCATACCATGGTTTTGGCCTAAGCCTGCTTGGCCTAAGATTTAAGTTTAAGCTTTAAAGCCTGAAATGATAACCCAGAGTTAACGCTTTTAGGCCCAGGTCAGAGCCCACAGTGTTTAGGCCCAGGGTTTAGTGCCCAGGGCCTTTAGGGCTTAGGTTTGTGGCCCAGGTGGCCCAGTGGGTCTGGCTCTGTGGCCTAGGGCTCAGGTCATCATGGCCCAGGGTTTGGGCCCTTGGATCCAAAGCCCAGGGCCAGAGCCCAGGGTAGGGCAGTGTGGGTTGGGCCGCTGGCCTAAAGTTGGGTTTTGGGAGACAGGTTTAGGGGCTCAGGTTTAGGCCTGTTTATGGCCCAGAGCCCAGGCTTAGGCCTGGGCCCAGGGCCTGGCTGGGTCTGGGGTCTATTTAGGTTTATTTTATCTTATCTTGTTTATCTTATTTATCTTCTTGTGCCTTTATCAGGATTATCTTTATCTTTAATTTAGAGTGTTTATTTATCTTTATCTTAGCATATATTTATCTTTACATCATCTGTGCCCAGGTTTAGGTTTTAAGGCCTGTTTATTTTTTCCTTTATTTAGGCTCTAAGTTTATTTATTTATCTTACTCCCAGAACCCATTTAGCCTTTAGGCCTTTTGGTTTGTTTAAGGTTGGGCCTTGGATCTTGTGGCCCTGGGGTTTGGACCCCAGATCAGGGCCCAGGCCCAGGCCCAGGATCCAGGGCTCAGTGCCTAGGGCCCAGGGCCCAAGATCAGGGCCTGGCCTCAAGGTTAACCATCTCCCTTGAACCTTGATCTAAGAATGCCTACGATCTGGGGGCCCAGGCCTAGGCCCAGGCTTTAGGCCCAGGAGCCCAGGGCCTCAGGCCTGGGGCCAGGCCTGTGAGCCCAGGATCTGAGGGCCCCTGGCCCAGCTCCAGGGCCCACCATTCTGGGGCCCAGGGCCTAGGGCCTCAGAACCCAGCCCAGTGTCAGGGCCGCCCAGTGTGGCAGGCCTCAGGGCTAGTGGCTCATGGCTCCAAGTCAGGTGGCTCAGGGCTCAGGGTCCACACTCTGCTCAAGATCTGGCCCAGTTTCTGGATCTTGCTCAAGGTCCAAGCCTTTTAGGTTTTCTAAGCCTAAAGGTGCAGGTGTCTTTAAGGTCAGGGCTTTTTATGGTTGTTGGTCAGCATTTGTGGGCTTAGAGCTCAGGGCTCCAAGGCTCATGGCTCAGTAGTTTAGGGTTTAGCGCATAACTACCATCTTTGGGTTTTTATTTTGCTTTATCTTTAGGTTTATTTTATTTTATTTTACGCCAAGTTTCCTTTTTTCATTAGGTTTTATTCTTAGGTTTATTTTATTTTGAATTTATTTTAAGTTTTATTTATCTTTATTTTAGTTTATTGTTATTAGTTTTACTTTATATTATTTTAGGTTTAGTTTAGGTTTAGCCTAGGTTTTAATTTATATTTTATTTTATTTTATTTTTAGTTTAGTTATTTTATTTTTAGAATTTATTTAGTTTAGGTTTAGGTTTTAGGTTTTAGGGTTTATGCTTTGTTTCATGATTTAGGGTTAGGGTCAGGGTTTAGGGTTTAAGATTCCACTTATGGTTTATGGTCTGTATTTTCATGATTTGTCTGGGTTTAGGGTTCAGTTTATTTAAGATTTAGGATTTAGGCTCAGTGGCTCAAGGCCTTAAAGCTTTATGCTCAAGGCTCTGGTTTAAGGGTCCAGGTCTTTAGAGCCTGGCTGGCCTAGGCCTTAGGTTTAGGATTGCAGTGATCTGGGGTTTATTTATTTTTAATTATTTTAGTTTATTTATTTTGTCTTTATTTAAGTTTATTTTTTTATTAGTATTTAGGGTTAAGATTTTAGGGTTTTCCCATCCACGATCTGACGATAGCCTTTAAAATTTAAGTTTAAGCCTTGTGCCTATTTAACCTAAGCTTTATGTAAGGCTGGGGGTCTTTCATGATTTAGGGCCTAGGGTCAGGGCTCAGGCTAGGCCTGGCCCAGTGCTCAGCTTTAATGTGGCCTTGGTGGGGCAGCCTGTACCTGGGCCTCCAGTGGGCCTGGGCCTGAGGCCCAGGGCCTGCGCTCAGTGGCCCAGGACTCCAAAGCCCTGGGCCCAGTGGCCCAGCCTGTTTAGTGGGGGGTCTGTCATGGCCTGGGGCCTGGGAGTTAGGGCTCAGGTTTAGTTTCAGGCAGAGGCTCAGGCTTAGTAGAGCTTTAGTTTGGTTAGGGCGAAGGCTCGAGTTTTAAGGCTCAGTGGCCTAGGCTCTGCCTGGCTCTTTATTTAAGCCTTTTATTTTATTTATCTGTATATTTTTATTGTTATTTTAAATTTAACTTTATTTTATTTTGGCTCTTCTGGATTATTTTCTTTGTAATTTAGTTTAGGTTTTATTTTATCTTATTTTAGTTTTTTTATACCATTTTACATCATTTCAAGTTTTTTAGTTTTAGTGGTCATTTTATTTTTATTTATTATTTTATTTAAGTTTAAGTTTTTTTTTTATTTTTTCTTTTATAACTATTTTAGTTTAGGTTGATTTTTAGGTTTTGAGCCTTGGCCTGTGTTTGTGGCTCAGGGTTTGGATTGTGGCCCAGGGTCAAGGTGGTTTAGGGTTGTTTAGGGCCTGTTTGGTTTAGGATTCCATGACTAGGGCCAGTATTAGTGTAGGATTTAGCTCAGGATTTAGGCTGTGTTTGGCCTGGGCTTCTCAAAAATTAAGCAAACAGTAGTTTAAGTTTATTTAGTCATCTTTAATATCTTAACATACTATTTATCTTTATTCCACGCCATCTTATCTTTTTGGGCCTGGTGGCCATGTTTTATGGCCCAGTGGCCCAGGTCAAGGCCCAGGGCCCAGGCTGTGGTTTAGCCCAGGAGTCCCAGTGTCAGGCCTGGCCCCAGGATTGGTGGCCCAGGTCTGGGCCTCAGTGGTATGGCCCAGTGGCCCAGGGCCGATCAGGCTCAGGCCCAGGGCCAGGGCCCCACCATCTGGGGCCCATCAGTGGCTCAGGCCTGGATCTTTGGCCTAGCCCAGGATCTGGTGGACAATGCCCAGGGCTGGCTCAGCGCGTGGCTCAGGTCAGTGGTCGCAAAGCTCAGTACAGGCTCAGTGGCTCCAGGCCCAGCACTCAGTACTCTTCCGTAGCTCTGTGGCCTAGCCCAGGATCAATGGCTCAGGGCTCAGTGGCTCCAGCCGAGCAAAAGCCTGTATTGCCTGGAGCCTTTACATCACTTACATCTTATCTTTATCTTCGTGCCTTATCTATTTCTTTATCTTATCTTCATTTTATTTGGCTTTTATCCTAGGTTTATTTTATCTTTTAACCTAGCTCAAGCCTTACTCATCTTTATCTTTAGCTTCATTCTCTACTACCTCATTTATGACATTTCATGCGCAAGCCTAGCCTTTAGGCCTTAGGCCTTCATCTTGTGATCTTTTATCTTTATCTGTCAGCCTTTGACCTTGAACCCATCTAGCCCAGCCCAGGCCTTTCAGGCCTCAGAGCCCATCCCCTGTGGCCCATGGCCCATCTAAAAGTCTGGTGGCATCTGGGGCTCATGGCCCAGAGGGCTTTAGGGCCCAGGACTCCAGGGCTCAGTGGCCCTCTTGGTGACCCAGGGCCCAGTGGCCCAGGGCCCATGGCCCAGTGGCCTGCCCGCCGCCTGGCCCCCTGCCCAGGCCCAGGCATTCCAGGCCCATCAGTGCCCAGCCTCCACCTCACAGTGGCCTCCAGAGCCCAGGGCCTGAAAGCCCAGGGCCCATCTTCTGGGCTCCAGGGCCTAGCCCACCGGGCCTGGCTGGCCCAGCCCAGCTGCAGCCCAGGCTATCTAGAGCCTGTGGCCCTGCCTGGCCCAGGGCCCAGGACTCTGGCCCAGGCCTGGGGCCCAGGATCTAGGCTCACTGTCAGTGGCCAGGGCTCAGCCTTCGGCCTCTGGGCCTGATCTATGGCTCAGTGTCAGGTCCGTGCCTTGCTCGGCCTAGCTCAGGCCTCATCTTTATCTACTCTTACTCCACCATGTGCGCTCAGCCTTTATCTTCTTATCTTTGTGAACCTATGCAGCCCAGTGGCCTGATCTCAAACCCTTGGCCGCTCCTGGGCCCTGGGCCCAGGCCTGGCCCTGGGACTCAGGGCCTGTGGGCTCAGGTCAGGCCTGGCTCAGCCTAGAGTGGCTCCACGCTGCCTGAGGGCCCATGACTCCAGGGCCCAGTGGCCCAGGCCCACTCCAGCCTGCGACTCCAGGCCCATTTCAAAAAAATCAAGCAAACCAACAGCCTAAGCCTGTCTAGCCTTCTTTATCTTTATCTATCTTAATCCCATCTTTCATCTAGTTTATCTTCACTACAGGGCCTGGCCCATGCGCCTTGGCTGGCCCAGTGCCTGGTGACTGCTGCCCAGTGGCCCAGGATCTTGTGGCCTTACTCAGAGCCTGCAAGCCCAGCCTCCCAGGCCCAGGCCTCCAGGCAGGGCCCAGGGCCTGAGCCCAGAGTGGCCTAGGGCCCAGGCACAGATCTGAGGCTGGCCCAGGCCAGGTTCCCAGGCCTGTGGCTCAGCCTGGGCCTCAGAATCTCCAGAGCCTGGGCCTGTGGCCCAGTGGCCTGCGGCTCAGTGCAGGCCAGGTCAGGCCTAGGGCCCAGGGCCCTGTGGCCTGGCCCGCATTGCAGTGGCCTAGGGCTCAGGCAGGGCCCAGAATCAGCTCCAAGATCTAGCGCTCAGGCCCACTCCAGGCTCATGGCCCAAGATCCAGGGCTCAGGGCCCCAGTGATCTCAGTGGCCTGGGCGCCTGTGGCCTGATCATTGGCCCAGGGCCTAGGGCTCAGGCCTGAGCCACATGCCTCAAAGCTCAGGCTGCAGCCCCAGCACTCAGCGGTCAGAGCCCAGGGCCTGGGCAAGGCCAGGACTAAAAGCCCAGGCCCAGTGGCCTCCAGCATACATGCGCCTGGCTGGCCTGGGCCTTTTACTTGCCTTTATTTATCTTACTTTTGGCTCATCTTAATTCCATCTTCACAACTAGCCTCTCATCTTTCCATGCCTTTATCCAGGCATTATATCTTTAATCTAGCCTGGGTTTCATTTATCTATCTTATATTCTTTGTGTTTAAGCCTGTGCCTAGCCTTAGCTCTATTTTTCCTTATCTTTATCTTTCTCAGTTTATGTGCCTTCTTTAATCTTTAACTCCATCTAGCCTAGGGCCTGTGTTTTGTGCTCAGGGCTTCCTTGTGGCCTCATGGCTCAGGCTCATATCTTGGGCCAGGCCTAGGGCCTGGCCAGCCAGGGTCAGGGCCCAGGGCCCATGGCTCCAGGGCTCATGACTCCATTTTGGCCAGGTGGCTCTCCAGACTTGTGCACAGGCATGTGATGTGGCCTGTGTGGCTCAGCGGCCCATGGCCCATGGCCTGGCCCCCAGTGCCCAGGGCCTGATCAGGCCTAGGGCCTGCAAGGCCGGGTGGCCCATGAATCAGTGGGCCTGGGGAGCTCTTGGCCTCTGGGCCTATTTTGGGCTCCTGGGCCCAGTTTAGGGCCCAGGGCCAGTGGCCCAGGCAAAATGGGGCCTAGGGCCTAGACTCTGGCTTGCCTAGGGCAGCCAGGGTCCGTGGCCTTGGGGTTTAGTGGCCCAGTTTAGGGTTTTAGGTTTGTCAGTAGTCAGGTTTTAGTGCCTGTGCTTTGGGCTCAGTGGCCCAGTTTGTAAGCCATGTGGGTTTGTGGCTCTAGATCTTGGGTGCCTGGGCTCAGGGCTCTGCAGTTTAGGCAAGGGCCTAGGGTGGTGCAGGCTCAGGGTTTGTGTCAGTAGTTTTAGGCTCTGTGGTTTTGTGGTCAGTGGTCAGGTTGTGTGGTCAGTTTTAGGTTTTGGTGTGGTAGGTCTCGGTTGTTTTTTTAATAAAAAACAAATTTAGATTCAACATTTCTTCTTTTGATTTCATCAACCAAGTAACCCACCAAGTTTTCACCATACGACCACATAGAGATAAAAAATGAGCATGCATAGTTTAATCAAAAACCTTAGATAACTAGTGCCTCTACCCAGAAATAGCCCATAACTTTAGGTTTTATTTTAATGTTTATTTTTCAGTTAAATTTTTATTTTATTTTATTTTAGGTTTATTTTAATTTTATTTTATGATTAGTTTTCATTTTATCTAGCTTTCTTATTCTTATGTTTCTTTTATTTTTTTAGTTTTGTTTAAATTTTATATATTTTATTTTAGTTTATTTCAATTAGTTTATTTTAATTTATTTTTGGGTTTAGGATTAAGTTTTAGTTTAGGTTCATATTTTTATTTTATTTTTTTATTTTATTTAGGTTTGTTTTTTTATAGGTTTTATTTAGTTTAAGTTTGTTTCTCAGTTTTTGTGGTTTAGGGTCTTTATTATTTAAGATTGGTTTTAGGGCTCAGGGTTACTTTAAGGCTTTTGATTTTAATTGGTTTAGGGTTTAGGGTTTAGGGGCTCAGGCTTTAGGGTTTGTGGGGGGTTTAGTTTTAGGATTTCAGGGTCAGGGTTAGGTTTTTGATTTTATTTTTATTTTCCAAATTAAGTAAATCTGGTAGGTAGGTATATTTATTTTATTTAGTTTATATTTTACTTATTTTAGTTTATTTTATTTTGTATTTTATTAAGGTTTATTTTTATTTTAGCTTAGTTTATTTTATTTTAGGTTTATTTATCTTAGTTTTAACCTTAGTTTATTATTTAGTTTTAAGTCACTTTAGTTTAGTTTTATTTTATTTTATATTTTAGGTTTAGGTTTTATTTTAATCTTAAGTTTTGGGTTTAGGTTTTATTTTGTTTTTTTTTAGGTTTTATGTTTTATTTTAGGTTTATTTTTAAGTTTATTTTAGTTTAGCTTTAAGTTTATTTTAGTTTATTTTATTTTATTTTAGGGTTTGGTCTTTTTTTTTTAAGTCAGTTTAGGTTTTAGTTATTTTAGTTTAGTTTACCAGATTAGCCTAAGTTTATTTTTATTTTACTTATTATTTATTTATTTCTTTTTAGGTTTATTTTTTAGTTTTATTTTATGTCCATATTTTTTTATTTTAGGTTTAGTTTTTATTTTATCTTAGTTTTATTTTTTTAGTTTAGTAGTTTCTTATATATTTATTCAACTTAGTTTTTAGTTTTATTTCATTTTTTTTAAGTTTCAGGTTAAGATGCCTTAATTTTATTTCATTTTATCTTTTATTTTATTTAAGTTTATTTATTTTATTTTTATTTTATTTATTTTGTTCATTCTCATTTAGTGTCAGGGCTTCAGGGCTCTGCTTAGGGTTTACCATTTGATCTTGTGGTTTAGGGTTTGTGACAGGATTTGTGGCCTAGTTTAGGTTTAGGGCTTCAGCCTTTGTGGCTCTAGAATCTTGGCGGCTGGTGGTCTGTGCCTGGGCTGGGCTTAGGCTCTTTATGGCTCTGGGAGTCATTTCACAACAGTTGCTAGGGCTCAGAGCTGTAGGCCCATAGTCTGGGATCAGGCCTAGGGCTGTAGTAGTGGGATTTAGCTCTTTACTCACCAGTAGGCTGGGGCCTGTGTGGCCTAGGTTTTAGGCCTTAGATCCAAAGGTTTAGGGTTTAAGGTTTATTTTGTTTATTTTCTAATTATTTTAGATTATTTTATTTATATTTTTTTTATTTAAGTTTATTTTATTTATCCTGTCAGGGGCCTATATTTTTTTTCCCCATCCATGATCCTGACCAAGGTTTGCGCCTAAGTTTAAGTTTAAAGCTCAAAGCCTGCTTTCTGCATGCAAGGTTAGGCTTAATGATTTAGGTCAGTTGGCCCATTGCCTAGGCTCAGGGTTTAGTGGCTCAGGGCTCAGTGGCTCAGGGTTTAGGGTTTGTGTGCATTGGGCCTAGGGCTCAGGGCCTGGGCTCAGGGTTTTATGGTCAGGCACAGGATTTGGCTCAGGATCCAAAGCTCAGTGGCTCAGGCTGCAAAAAAAGTCAGTATTGGGTCTTGGGATTGTGGCTCACTGCCTAGGGTTTGGGGCTTCAAGGGTTTGCACGCTTTAGGATCTAGCTAGAGCCTAGGATTAAGCCTAGTATTTGGCCTAAGCTCAGGGTTTTATTTAGGTTTTATTTTATTTTATTTTATTTTACATCTAGTTTTATTTTATTTTACATCTAGTTTTATTTTATTTAGGTTTTCTATTCTTAGGATTATTTTTTTTTTTAATTTAGTTTGTGTTTTATTTATTTTATTTTATTATATTTTTATTAGATAATTTTATATCATTTCGTTTAGGTTTAGGTTTTAGTTTATTTTATTTCTTTTTATTTTATTTAGGTTTTGGTTTTTTTATTTATTTTATCTTTTGAATTTATTTTGTTTTAGGCTTTGGTTTTGTGTTTGTTTTGCCTTGGGGTTTAGGTTAGTTTGGTGGACAGTGGTTTAGGTTTAGATTGTTTGTGCCTAGGTTTAGGATTGGTGTTTTAAGGCTAGGGTTAGTTTATGATTATGGTTTAGGGTTTTAAATTAAGAAACCAAGATGTAAGTTTAAGCCTGTTTTAGTTTATTTCTTTAATTATTTTAATTTAATTTAATTTATTTTATTTTATTTATTTATTTTTATTTTTTAGGTCAGGTCTGTTTCATGGCTTCAAGGTTGGTGGCCTAGGGCCTGGGGCTCAGGGCCCAGGCCTAAACATCTGGAAGGCCCATGGTGGGGCCTCCAGGGCCCAGGGCCTAGGGTCTGGGCCTGGCCCAGTGGCTCCAGGATCCTGGGGCTCAGGGCCTGGCTCATCTGGGGCCTCAGTGGAGAACCCAGAGCCTAGCTCAGTGATCTTTGGCCCAGGCTGCAGGGCCCAGGGCCCCAGGTTCTGCCCAGTAGGGCCCAGAACTCCAGGAGTCAGCCTTGAGCCAGGATCCAGTGGCCCAGTGGCCTGGGGCCTGGATCTGTGGCTCAAGGCCCAGGGTCTTTGTGCCCTCAAGCTCAGGGCCTCTTGCTGGCCTGGGGTCATGGGCCTAGGGTCAGGCCAGCATTTAGCCTTTAGGGCTCAGGCCTTTAGGATCTGGTTTAAGGCTAGGGAGCTATGGCCTAGTTTTGGGCCTTTATGTTATCTAGGTAGTGTTTATCTTTATCTTATTTTCTTAGTTTCTTTATCTTATCAAGTTTTATTCTTAGGTTTATTTTCTATTTTTTAATCTAGTTTAATTTTATTAATTTATTTTTAGTTTATTATTGGTTTACTTACATTTTTTTTAGTCAGTTAATTTAGGTTTTATTTATATTTTATTTTATTTTATTTAGGGTAGATTTTAATCTAGAACTCATTTAGTTTAGGTCTTGGTTTAGGTTTTAGGGTCATGCTTTAGTGTTATTTTAGTTTTAAGGCCAGAGTTTGGGGTCATGGTTTGTCAGGGCTAGGCTTGTGGTCAGCCACCATTTAGGGCTTTATGATTTAGGGTTCACACCCAGTTTTAGGGTTTAGGGCTCAGGGTGTCAGGATTAGTGTAGGGCTCAAGATTTAGTGGCCTAAGGTTTAGGTTTATGGTCCAAAGTCTTATGGTTTAGGGTTTATGGCTGTAAGTTTAGGGTTTGTGGTTGGTGGCTAGGGTTAGAGTTTCAGTTTTAGGCTTAGGGTTTGCCTAGGGCCTGTGGTTTAGGGTCTGAGCTTGTGGCTCAGGCCTAGGGTTTAGGCCTAGGGTTTGGTCAGGCTCAGGCCTAGGGTTTAAGTTTTTAGGGTTTAGGGTAGTTTTAGGGTTTTAGGGTTTGGGGTTTTAGGATGTGGTCTGTGTTTTGTTTTGGTATGTTTGTAGTTTTTTTTAACAGAAACAATTTAGATTCAACATTTTTCATGTGATCAACCAAGTAATACAACCAAGTGTTCTAACACATAATAACTAGATAAAAAATAACGATAGAGCAAATCAAAACCTTAGATAACTAGAACCTCTACTATAAGTTCCATAACTTTAGGTTTTATTTTAAGGTATATTTTTTCATTTAGGGTTTTGAGTTTATTTATTTTGTTTATTTAATTAATTATTTATTTATTTATTTTGTTTATTTCATTTTTATTTTTATTTAGTTTTTTTTTTTAGGTTTAGTTGCTTTTAGTTTTATTTAATTTTATTATTTAATTTTATTTTGTTTGGGTTTAAGGTTTAGGTTTACGCTTTAGCTTTTGGTTTTTTAGGGTTTGTGGGTTAGTTTAGGGTTTAGGAGTTTGGGTTTTGGGTATTTTTTTTAGGAAAGTTGGAATTTTATTATAATAAAAAGAAAAGATACAATGTCCTTAAATGGGGTAAAGCTCTAAAATTCTATTGTGCTCAGAGCTATAAGAAACCTAAAGAGATACAATGTCCTTAAATGGGGTTAGGATTGTAGGTTTAAGGTTTAGAGTTTAGGGTTAGTTTTAGGGTTTAGGATTTATGGTTTATGGTTTAGGATTTAGGGTTTAGGGTAAGACACAGAGTAAAACTAAAACAAATCTTGAAAATAGTAAAAGGATGAGTTAGCAGCAATTCATGATTCCTTTGAGAAAGCAAAATAAGCAAGATCCTGAACAACAATACATGGGTTGGCTGAGTAATGACCATTCCGTATGTAAAGTTCCAACCTGTAAAAGAAATCTACAAAACACTAGAAAGGCAAAAGTCATAGCTAAAAAGGATAAGGATGAAGATAGGAAAAGGAGAGAGTTGAGAAAGAGAAGGCTCGGGCTTAGTTAGATCATCTCTAACAATTCATATGAGCATCCAAACTTCATAAAGAAGGGTTACAATCATATGTAATGCTACCAACTAGAGAGAACAGTGAGTAACATCAAAGCCATCATCGATACCGATACAAGCAAACATCCAAGGCCAGTCGTTTGTAGAGTTCTAGATCTTGCACCATTAAAGAAAGAGGAACCGACCAACAACTAGCTTGCAGCCAAACCACCAAACAAAAACCACAATAGACTAATCACAATAACCTAGAGGAAGGCTAGAGCAATGTCAGAACACCAACAACGCCATTATGCAAATACCCATCCAAGCTCCAAACTAGGGAAAACCTGAACCAGCCATCAACAAGCACTAGACCCATGCCAATTAACAAAGAAACAGCCAACAAAACAAAGATAATAGCCCTCAAGCCAAAGTTCTAACAGGTAGACATTACCAAGCCTAACCAGGGTGAACAACCACAAATGACTAAATAGCTCAAAAATGTATCCATCAACTGAAGGAAACATAAGCTACAGCCATTACAAATAACCAGCAGACAAAATAACCACACAAAATAGGGACAAAGGTAGCCACCAACCACTAGAAACCAAAAAATCAAATCCAAAAGGATCAACAAAGGTTTGACCAACACAATGAAAGGCTCAAGGAAATTATCCAAAAAGAAGGAAAAGACCCACAATGAAAAAAATCAACCAACCAAGATTCCAAAGATAACTACAAGTCATCCAACCAAACAGCTAACTAAAATTGCCATAAGGCAACCACTAGAGAACAACCCATCATAAGTAACCAATAAGAAGCGTCCCCAGCAGCCAATGAAAACTAGAAAACAAATAAAGCTCCACACAAGAGAGGTCCAAAAGAAGCACAACCACCATAGAAATGCAACAATAACAGCTGGCCCGGACCAGCCAAAAAACCAAACTTCCCCAACAAAAAAGGCTAACTGAACAAGAAGCATAATTATAATAAAAAATGTGTTGCAAATATTGCACCCAACAGAGGCTAATCCCAAGAGAATAACCCAACACAAAACCAAGGCAAAAAATGAATCTAGCAACAAACAGTAAGGAACAGTAAAACAAAAAATGCCATGAAATTCCCCAAAAATGGCCTAAAAAAGCAACAACCAACAACAGTTCCCACTAGGAAGGCCACCCATCCAACCATGAAAAACCAACAAAAAGTAATTCGGCTTCAATATGAGAGCCAACAAACCAACCAAAAAAAAATAGAATAAAGCTGAGTAAAACCATCTTATCCACCACCAACTCGAGTAATAAGGCAGAGAAGATAGCAGCCATCAAGTTCAAAACCAGAACTCAACTTAGGTCAAAATGTGAAAATAAGTTTAGGTTTTAGGGTTTATGGTTGTAAAGTTTAGGGTTTAGGGTTTAGGGCTTAGGGTTTAGGGTTGTAGGGGGTTTTGGGTTTAAGGTAAGTTTATTGTTTAGGGTTAAGGTTTTAGGGTAGATTAGGGTTTAGGGTTTATGGTTTTTTAGGGTTTAGGGTTTGGGGTTTTAGGGTTTAAGGTTTAAGATTTTTATGGTTTAGGATTTAGGATTTAGGATTTAGGGCTAAGGTTAAGGTTTAGGATTTAGGGTTTAGGGTTAGTTTATGGTTTAGGGTTTAGGGTTTAGGGTTCTTTTTTTAAAATTACATAAATCAATAGGTTTAGGTTTATTTAGTTTATTTTAAATTTATTTTAGTGTATTTGATTATTTAGGCTAGTTTTTTAATTTGTTATTTAGTTTAGTTTATTTATAGTTTATATTTTTATTTCTTTTGTCTGAGGTTTAGTTTATGTTTATTTTTTTAGTTTAGTTTTATTTATTATTTTCTCTTTAGGTTTTATTTTTTTATTTTTAGGTTTAGGTTTAGGTGTTTTTTCCTTTTTAGGTTTGGATTTTAGGTTTTTATTTTACATTTATTTTTAGTTTTATTTTTTAGTTTAAGTTTAACTTTATTTTTTTTTATTTTATTTTATTTAGTAAATTTAGTTTATTTTAGGTTTAGGGTTAGGTTTTGTTTATTTTAGTTTAGTTTATTTTAGTTTAGGTTTAAGTTTATTTTATTTTTTTTATTTCATGTTTAGGTTATTTTTTAGTTTAGTGTTTAGGATTTTTTTTAGGTTTATGTTTTTATTATGTTTTATTTTATTTTATTTTTGGTTTAGTTTATTTTTATTTTACATATGGTTTTATTTTATTTAGGTTTTTTTATTTTTTAGTTTAGTTTATTTTATTTATTTTATTTCGCTTAGTTATTAATTTTATTTTATTTATTTTATGCTTAGTTTAAGTTTAGGTTTTTATTTTATTTTATTTTATTTAAGTTTAGGTTTTTTTTATTTTTTTATTTTTTTAAAATTTTTATTTTAGATTTAAGTTTTTAGGTTTAGGCCTGTGGTTTAGGTTCAGAGTTTGCCTAGGTTTAGGGCTCAGGATTTATCTGTTTAGGATTAGGTTTAGGTTTAGGATTTGTGGCTCAGGGTAGGTCTAGGGTTTAGGGTTTGGGTATGGTTAGGGTTTTTTTTATTTATTATTTTTATTTTTCTATATTATTTTTAAAATTTTTATAATAAATAAACTAGTAGGTTTAGGTTTAATTAAATTATTTTTTTGTTTTAGTTTATTTTAATTTTAATTTTTTTAGGTTTACTTTTATTTTTATTTAGTTTATTTTATTTATTTTAGTTTAGGTTTTTATTTTAGTTTATTTTTAGGTTTAGGTTTATCTTTTAGGTTTAGTTTTAGTTATTTTATTTTAGTTTAGTTTATATTTTATATTTTATTTTATTTTCAAGTTTAGGCTTAAGTTTAGGTTTACGTTTTAATTTAGGTTTTTATTTTATTTTATTATTTTATTTTATTTTAGGATTATTTATTTATTTTATTTTTAGGTTTTATTTAGTTTAGGTTTAGGTTTTTAGCTTTTAGGATTTAGGATTTAGGGTTTATGATTAGTTTATGGTTTCAGGTTTAGGGTTTAGGGTTAGTGTTTTATGGTTTAGGGTTTAGGGTTTAGGGTTCAAGTTTTAGTTTAGGGTTTAGGATTTTTGGTTTTTTTTTTTAATAGAGAATAAATTTAGATTCAACAGTTCTTCATGTATATTTCATCAACCAAGTAACACACCAAGTTTCTTAAGACACAAGTGAAAACATAGAAAAAAATGAGCACCCATAGAGCAGATCAGAAACCCAAGAGAACTAGAACTTTCTCTACTATAAAGACATTGTTCCAGAAGTAGTAGATCAAATCGATCGTTCTTTAATTTCTCCAATTCCCATCAAAACCACCCCAGCCTCTCGAGTAGGTGTACCCACCATCATATTCCCGATATCTCCTTCCGCCGCCACCACGGCTATATCCTCCATCAAACCAGTTCTTAGGTTTTTAGGTTTTTATGGTTTAGTGTTTATTGAGGGTGGTGGGGTTTAGGGTAGGGTCAGGGCCAGTGGGTTTAGGGCTCAGTTAGGGTCAGGGCTTAGGGTTGGGGTTTTAGGGTTTAGGGTTAGTTAGGGTGGTTAGGGTTTGTGAGTGGCCCAGGATTATAAGTTTTAGGTTTAGGGTCAGGGTAGGGTGTTTGCAGGTCAGTGTGCCTGTAGGGTTTAGGCTCAGGGCTTAGTCTTGTGGGGCTGGCCCATTTGTAATGTTATGGTCATAGGTTTAGGTTTTTTTGCCTAGGTAGTTTTAGTTTAGTTTATTTCATTTAGCCTGCTTAGGGTTTAGTGTGCCTTTATAGTCCACCTTATTTATCTTTATTTTAGTTTATTAGATCCCATATAGCTCAGGTCAGTGTTTAGATTTATTATTTTATTTTATTTATTAGTTCAGGCTCAGGCCTAGGTTTAGGCCTAAGGTTGGCTCTAGGGCCTGCCTAGGTCAGGTTTAGCATTTTAGTTTATTTTATGTTTTATTTTTTTTAGGTTATTTTACCATCTTTTAGTTTATATTTATTTATTTGTGGCCTTGGTTTAGGTTTAGGTCAGGTTTAGGGCTCAGGTTTCAACTTTCATCCCTTAGGTCTTGGTTTTAGTTTAGTTTATTTTAGTTTAGGTTTTATTTTATTAGGCCTGGTTTATTTTATATATATTTTAGTTTAGTTTTTTAGGTTTAGGCTCTATTTAGGTAAGTTTAGGGCTTTAGGTTTAGGTTTAGGTAAGTTTTATGTTGGTCTAGGTTGTTTATTTAGTTTAGTTTAGGATTTTACATTTTAGTTTTAGTAGTTTAGGTTTAGGTTTAGGCCTAGGTTTAGATTTAGGTTGTTTAGGTTTATTTTAGCCTAGTTTAGGTTTATTTTATTTGTTTATTTATTTTAGTTTCATTTATCTTTAGTTTATTTTATTTATGTAGGTTTAAGTTTAGGTTTAGGTTTTTTTTATTTATTTATTTTGTTTAGTTTAAGCTTTGTTTATGTTTAGGTTTATTTTAGCTTTAGGTGTAAGTTTAGGTTTAGGTTTTTATTTTTATTTTAGGTTACGGTTTATTTAGTTTAGGTTAATTAATTTAGTTTATTTAGGTTTATTTACATTTATTTTTTAGTTTATTTATTTATTTTTATTTAGGTTTTGATTTTAGTTTATTTATGTTTAGGGTTTTAGTTTATTTATTTTTAAGTTTAAGTTTAGGTTTTTTAATTTAAGTTTAGGTTTTAGTTTATGGTTTAGGGTTTACAATTTATAATTTAAGATTTCTTTAGGGTTTAGGGTTTAGGTTTAGGCTTTTGTGGTTTAGGTTTAGGGTTAGTTGTAGGTTTAAGGTCAGAGTTTAGGTTAGTTTTAGGGTTTAGGGTTTATGGTTTATGGTAGGATTTAGGTTTAGGGTTTAGGTAAGACACAGAGTAAGACTAAAATAAATCTTGAAAATAGTAAAAGGATGAGTTAGCAGCAATTCATGATTCCTTTGAGAAAGCAAAATAAGCAAGATCCTCAACAACAATACATGGGTTGGCTGAGTAATGACCATTCCAGATGTAAAGTTCCAACCTAAAAGAAATCTACAAAACACTAGAAAGGCAAAAGTCATAGCTTAAAAGGATAAGGATGAAGATAGGAAAAGGAGAGAGTTGAGAAAGAGAAGGCTCGGGCTTAGTTAGGATCATCTCAAGGGGTAACAATTCATATGAGCATCCAAACTTCATAAAGAAGGGTTACAATCATATGTAATGCTACCAACTAGAGAGAACAGGTGAGTAACATCAAAGCCATCATTTCCAGCATACCTGATACAAGCAAACATCCAAGGCCAGTCGTTCATAGAGTTCTAGATCTTGCACCATTAAAGAAAGAGGAACCGACCAACAACTAGCTTGCAACCAAACCACCAAACAAAAACCACAATAGACTAATCACAATAACCTAGAGGAAGGCTAGAGCAAAGTCAGAACACCAACAACGCCATTATGCAAATACCCATCCAAGCTCCAAACTAGGGAAAACCTGAACCAGCCATCAGCAAGCACTAGACCCATGCCAATTAACAAAGAAACAGCCAACAAAACAAAGATAATAGCCCTCAAGCCAAAGTTCTAACAAGTAGACATTACCAAGCCTAACCAGGGTGAACAACCACAAATGACTAAATAGCTCAAAAATGTAGCCATCAACTGAAGGAAACATAAGCTGCAGCCATTACAAATAACCAGCAGACAAAATAACCACACAAAATAGGGACAAAGGTAGCCACCAACCACTAGAAACCAAAAAATCAAATCCAAAAGGATCAACAAAGATTTGACCAACACAACAAAATGCTCAAGGAAATTATCCAAAAAGAAGGAAAAGACCCACAATGAAAAAAATCAACCAACCAAGATTCCAAAGATAACTACAAGTCATCCAACCAAACAGCTAACTAAAATAGCCATAAGGCAACCACTAGAGAACAACCCATCATAAGTAACCAACAAGAAGGCCCCAAAGTAATGAAAATAGAAAACAAATAAAGCTCCACACAAGAGAGGTCCAAAAGAAGCACAACCACCATAGAAATGCAACAATAACAGCTGGCCAGGACCAGCCAAAAAACCAAACTTCCCCAACAAAAAATGCTAACTGAACAAGAAGCATAATTATAATAAAAAATGTGTTGCAAATATTGCACCCAACAGAGGCTAATCCCAAGAGAATAACCCAACACAAAACCAAGGCAAAAAATGAATCTAGCAACAAACAGTAAGGAACAGGTAGGCAACCCCCAAAAATGCAGCCATGAAATTCCCCAAAAATGGCCGAAAAAAGCAACAACCAACAACAGTTCCCATTAGGAAGGCCACCCATCCAACCATGAAAAACCAACAAAAAGTAATTCGGCTTCAATAGGAGAGCCAACAAACCAACCAGTGCAAAAAATAGAATAAAGCCAGAGTAAAAAAACCATCTTATCCACCACCAACTCGAGTAATAAGGCAGAGAAGATAGCAGCCATCAAGTTCAAAACCAACTCAACCAGTCAAAATGTGAAAATAAGTTTAGTGTTTAGGGTTTATGGTCAAAGTTTAGGGTTTAGGTTTAGGCTTAGGGTTTAGGGTTGTAGGGGTTTTGGAGGTAAGTTTATTGTTTGTGGGTTAAGGTTTTAGTTGATTAGGGTTTATTTATGGTTTTGTGGTTTTAGGGTCTGGGGTTTGTGGTTTAAGGTTTAAGATTTTATGGTTTAGGGTTTAGGATTTAGATTTGTGGCTAGGGCCAAGGTTAGATTTAGGTAGGGTTAGCTCATGGTTTAGGGTTTAGGTTTAGGAGGTTAAGGTACATTTAGGGTTTAGTTATGATTTAGGTTTAGGGTTCTTTTAAATTACACAAACCAACAGTTTAGGTTTATTTAGTTTATCTTAAATTATTGCAGTGTATTTTGATCATTTTGGTTTTAATTTGTTATTTAGTTTAGTTTATTTATTTTAGTTTTATTTTCATTTCTTTTTTTGAGGTTTAGTTTATGTTTATTTTTAGTTTAGTTTATTTATTATCTTTTAGGTTTAGGTTTTATTTTTTTTATTTTAGGTTTAGGTGTTTTTCCTTTAGGTTTGGATTTTAGGTTTTATTTTACATTTATTTTAGTTTATTTTAGTTTAGGTTTAACTTTATTTTTTTATTTTATCTTTATTTAGTAAATTAGTTTATTTTAGGTTTAGGGTTAGGTTTGTTTATTTAGTTTAGTTTATTTTAGTTTAGGTTTAAGTTTATTTTATTTTTATTTCATGTTTAGGTTATTTTTAGTTTAGGGTTTAGGATTTTAGGTTTATGTTTTATTATGTTTTATTTTATTTTATTTTTGGTTTAGTTTATTTTTATTTTACATATGGTTTTATTTTATTTAGGTTTTTTATTTTTAAGTTTATTTTATTTTTTAGTTTAGTTTATGTTTTTATTTATTTTATTTCTGTTTAGTTATTAATTTTTATTTTATTTATTTTTATGCTTAGGTTTAAGTTTAGGTTTTAGTTTAGGTATTTTATTTTATTTTATTTAAGTTTAGGTTTTTATTTTTTTATTTTTAAATTTTATTTTATTTAGATTTAAGTTTAGGTTTCGGTTTTAGGGTTTAGTGTAGAGTGGGTTAGGGTTTGAGGTTTAGGATTGGTTTAGGATTGTGGTTTTATTTAGGGTTTTGTGGTTTTGGGTTTTGGGTTTATGGTTAGGTTTTTTTTTTTATTTTATTATTTTTTATTTTATATTTTTAAATTTTATAAATAAACCAGTAGGTTTAGGTTTAATTAAATTATTTTTTTTGTTTTAATTTATTTTAATTTTAATTTTTTAGGTTTACTTTTATTTTTTATTTAGTTTATTTATTTATTTTAGTTTTTTTATTTTAGTTTATTTTTTAGGTTTAGGTATGTTTTTATCTTTAGGTTTAGTTTTAGTTATTTTATTTTAGTTTAATTTATATTTTATATTTTATTTTATTTCAAGTTTTGGCTTAGGTTTTTAGGTTTAGGATTTAATTTAGGTTTTTATTTTATTTTATTTTATTATTTTATTATTTTATTTTATTTTATTTTAGGATTATTTATTTATTTTATTTTTAGGTTTTATTTAGTTTAGGTTTAGGTTTAGCTTTTAGGATTTAGGATTTAGGGTTTATGATTAGTTTATGGTAGGTTTAGGGTTTGTGGTTAGTGTTTTATGGTTTAGGGTTTAGGGTTTAGGGTTCAAGTTTTAGTTTAGGGTTTAGGATTTTTGGTTTTTTTCTTAATAGAGAATAAATTTAGATTCAACAGTTCTTCATGTATATTTCATCAACCAAGTAACACACCAAGTTTCTTAAGACACAAGTGAAAACACAGAAAAAAATGAGCACCCATAGAGCAGATCAGAAACCCAAGAGAACTAGAACTTTCTCTACTATAAAGACATTGTTCCTAAAGTAGTAGATCAAATCAATCATTCTTTAGTTTCTCTAGTTCCCATCAAAACCACCCCAGCCTCTCGAGTAGGGGTACCCACCATCATATTCCCGATATCTCCTTCCGCCACCACCACAGCTATATCCTCCATCAAACTAGTTCTGGGGTTTTGGTTTTATGGTTTGTGGGTTTTATGAGGTTTGTGGTTTGGGGTTTAGGCTTAGGGTTTAGGGTTGTAGGTTTTAGGTTTAAGATTTAGGGTTTAAGGTTTAGGGCTTGTTTTAGGGTTTGGGTTTAGGGTTTGGGCCTGGTGGTTTGGTGGTGTAGGGCCCAGGATCATGTAGGGTTTAGTGGTGGTTTAGTAGTGTAGGTTGCAGTGGTAGGGTGGTGCCAGTTTAGGATTTAGCTTAGTTTAGGGCCCAGGGTCTGGTATTTGCTAGCATAGGCTCATTTAGGTTACTTAGGTTGGTTTAGTTTTAAGGTTTATTTTATTTAGTGTTTAGGGTTTAGTTTAGGTTTTATTTAGTCCAGGTTTATTTTATTTATCTTTAGTTTATTTTAGTTTTATTTAGATCACATTTAGGTAGTAGTAAGTTTAGATTTATTTATCTTATTTAGTTTAGTATTGTAGAGTCAGGTTTAGGCTCAGTTGTTTTTGGTTTAGGTTTAAGAGGTCAGGTTTAGGTACATTTTTAGTTTATTTTATGTTTTATTTTTATATTTTTAGGTTATTTTACTATTTTAGTTTATATTTACTTATTTAGGTTTTGGTTTAGGTTTAGGTTTAGGTTTAGGTTTTATTTTATCATCTTTTAGGTCATAGTTTATTTTAGTTTTTATTTTATTAGGCCTGGCATATTTTACATATTTATTTTAGCTTTAGGTTTAAGAGGGCTCTTAGGTTTTAGGTTTAGGAGTTTATTTAGGTTTAAGTAGGTCAGATTTAGGCTCAGGTTTAAGTTGCTAGGTCAGGTTTAGGTTTATTTAGTTTAGTGATACTTTTAATTTAGTTTAGTTTAGGTTTAGGTAGCTCAGTTTAGATTTAGGTTGGGTAGGTTTAGTTTATTTAGGTTTTATTTTATTTATTTATTTATTTAGTTTCATTTATTTAGTTTATTTATTTATGTTTAGGTTTAAGTCAGGTTTAGGTTTTAATATTTTTTATTTATTTTGTTTAGTTTAAGTTTGTTTATGTTTAGGTTTTATATTTAGTGTAAGTTTAGTTTAGGTTTTATTTTATCTGAAAGGAAGTTTAGTTTAGGTCAGGTTAATTTATTTAGTTTATTTAGGTCATTTACATTTATTTTTAGTTTATTTATTTATTTTTATTTAGGTTTGATTTTAGTTTCTCATGTAGGGTCTTAGTTTATTTATTTGTTTAAGTAGGTTTTAATAAGTTTAGGTTTAGTTTAGGTTTAGGGTACAACCCACACCCAGGATTTCTAGGGTGGTCATGGTAGGGCTTTAGGGTTTAGGGCCTAGGGGTCAGGATCAGGTTACCTGATTTAGGGTCATTTTTGGGTAGGGTTTATGGTTTGGCTCAGATAGTGGCCTAGGGCTTAGGTTTTAAAAAAAAATTAAGCAAATCTTAGGTTTAGGTTTATTTAGTTTATTTTATCTTTTATTTAGCTTATTTTTTATTTTATTTAGTTTAGTTTATTTATTTTAGAGCTTTCTATCTTAGTTTATTTTTAGGTTTAGGTTTAGGTTTATGTTTATTTTATTTTTAGTTTTATTTTATTATATTTTATTTTAGGTTTTATTTTATTTTTTTGATTTAGGTTTAAGTTTCATTTATTTTTTTTATTTTAGGTTTTAGTTTTATCTTAGGTTTTATTTTTTTAGGTTTTATTTTATAGTTTATTTTAAGACATTTAATTTATTTAGTTTAGGTTTATGTTTAGTTTATTTAGTTTAGGTTTGGTTTAGGTTTAGTTATTTTAGTTTAGGTTTAGGTTTATTTTTTTATTTTTTAGGTTAAGTTTGTTTTAGTTTAAAGTTTAGTTTTTATTTATTTTTTGGTTTTTTTTTTAGGTTTAGATTTTATTTAGTTTATATTTTATTTTATATTTGTTGATTTTATTTTTATCTTTATGTTTAGGTTTTATTTTATTTAGGTTTTATTTTTTAGGTTTGTTGTATTTTTAGTTTAGTTTAAGTTCTCATTTTCATTTTGTTTTATCTTGTAGGTTAGTAGGCTCAGCCCAGGTTTAAGCCCAGTAATCCAATAGGCTCAGGTTTTAGTTTAAGGGCCTAGTAAGTTTAGGCCCAGGACTCCAGGGCCTGCCCAGGGCCTGGGCCAAAGCCTGAGATCTAGGGCTCAGGGCCAGTGGCCCATGACTCAGTTCCAGCCCAGGGCCTAAGGCCCAGGCCTGTGGCCCAGGATCCAGGGCCTGGGGCCCAGGGCCCAGGGCTCAGTGGCCTGGTTGCAGGTCTTAGGGCCTAGAGCCCATGACTAGGTTTAGGGCCCAGGGCCGAGGTTTGTGCTCAGGGTCAGGTCCCGCGGCTCAGTTAATCTTAGCCAGTAGTGGTTTATGGCCCATGGCCTAGCTAGGTTTTCAGGGTTTAGGGCCTTTAGGGTCTAGGTTTTAGGGCCTAGGTAGGGTTTAGGGTAGGGTAGGGCACAGGATTTATTTATCTTAGTCAGTCATGTGATATTTTGTTTATCTTAGCTCAGGGTTTTAGTTTTAGGCTATTATTATATTCTAGGTATTTAGGTTTAGGTTTTATTTAGTTTTATTAATTTTATTTTAGGTTTATTTTATGTTTATTTTATGTTTATTAATTTGATTTAGGTTTTATTTGTGGGTATTTTATTTATTTTTTGTTTAGTTTAGATTTTAAGTAAATTTATTTTAGTTTAGTTTTTAATTTTTATTTATTTTATTTTAGTTTAGTTTTTTACTTTTTATTTTATTTTATTTTTAGGTTTAGGTTTAGGTTTAGGTTTAGGTTTTTGTTTAGGTTTTATTTTATTTTTATTATTTTATTTAGGTTTTGGTTTTATTTTATTTATTTTGGGTTTATTTAATTTAGGTTTAGGTTTTAGGTTTTAGGGTTTTAGCTTTTAGGTTTAGTGTTTAGGGTTTTAGGGTTTAGGGTTTGGGGTTTAGGCTTTAGGGTATAGGTTTTATTTATTTTAGTTTAGTTTATTTTAGGTTAGGTTTATGTTTATTATTATATTTTGTTTATTTGAAGTTTAGGATTTTTTTTAGCTTAGGGTTTAGGTTTTATTTTTATTTTATGTTTATTTTGGGTTTAGCTTTTATTTTTTTCATTTTAATTAATTTAATTTTAGGTTTATTTTGTTTTTATTTTATGTTTAGTCTTTATTTTATTTAGATTTTATTTTTAACTTTAATTTATTTTTATTTTAGTTTATGTTTATCTATTTTATTTTAGTTTAGTTTTCACTTTTTATTTTATTTTATTTTAAGGTTTAGGTTTAAGTTTAATTTTAATTTTAGGTTTTAATTTAGGTTTTTATTTTATTTAGGTTTTTTATTTTTAGGTCTATTTTATTTTTTTTAGTTTAGTTTAAATTTGAGTTTTGTTTTTATTTTTATTTATTTTATTTTACATTAGGTTTTGTTTTTTTTATTTTATTTTATTTATAGGTTTAGGTTTAGGTTTTAGTGTAGGTTTCATTTATTATTATTATTTTATTATTATTATTATTATTATTATTATTGTTATTATTATTATTATTATTATTATTTAATTTTAGTTATTTTATTTTATTTATTTTTGTTTTTATTTGATTTTTGTTTAGGGTTTTGTGCTTAGGGCTTTGGGTTTTGGGTTTTGGGTTTTGGGTTTGGTGTTTAGGGTTTAGGGTTTAGGGTTTATGTTTTATTTATTTTAGTTTAATTTATTTTATGTTAGGTTTATGTTTATTTTATTTAGTTTTTTTTAGGTTTAGGTTTTTTTTTAGGGTCAGTTTATTTTTTTATTTTTTAAGTATTTTTTTGGGTAGTTTTATTTAATTAATTTTAGGTTTTTATATTTTTATTTTATGTTTAGTTTTATTATATTTAGGTTTTATTTTAAGTTTTTATTTTTATTTAATTTTGGTTTTTATTTATTTTATTTTAGTTTAATTTTGACTTTTTATTTTATTTTATTTTAAGGATAAGGTTTATGTTTTAGTTTAGGTTTTTATTTTATTTGGTTTTTTATTTTTTGTTATATTTTATTTTTTTTTGTTTAGTTTAAATTTTAATTTAACTTATTTTAGTTTAGTTTCTATTTTTTATTTATTTTATTTTAGTTTAGTTTTTGTTTTTTTATTTTATTATATTTTTAGGTTTAGGTTTAGGTTTTAGTTTTGGTTTTTATTTTATTTTATTATTATTTTTATTTAGGTTTAGTTCTTTTATTTTATTTATTTTTGCTTTTTTTAATTTAGGTTTAAGGTTTAGGGTTTAGGGTTTGGGGTTTAGGGTTTATTTATTTTCGTTTAGTTTATTTTAAGTGAGGTTTATATTTATTTTAGGTTTAGGTTTTTTCTTAGTTTTGGGTTTATGTTTTATTTTTTATTTTTAAGTTGATTTTTTAGGTTTAAGTTTTTATTTAATTTAATTTTAGGTTTATTTTATGTTTAGTTTTTATTTTATTTAGGTTTTTTATTTTTAGGTTTATTTTATTTTTTAGTTTATTTTAGGTGTTTATTTATTTTATTTTAGTTTAGTTGCCAGTTTTTTTTATTTTAAGGTTTAGGTTTAGGTTTAAGTCTTGGTTTTAGTTTAGCTTTTTATTTTATTTTATTTAGGTTTAGGTTTTTTTATTTATTTATTTTTTAGGTTTTATTTAGTTTAGGTTTAGGTTTTTAGGTTTTAAGGGTTTAGGGTTTAGAGTTTAGGGTTTAGGTTTTATATATTTTAGTTTATTTTATTTTAGTTTAGGTTTATGTTTATTTTATTTTATTTATTTTAGGTTTAGGTTTTTTTTTTAGATTAGGGTTTAGGTATTTTTAGGTTTTTTTTATTTAGTTTTTATTTTATTTTATTTTATTTTTCATTTAGATTTTACTTTTATAGTTTTCATTTTTAGGTTTATTTTATCTTTAGTGAGTTTAGGTTTTATTTATTTTATCTTTGGTTTAGTTTATTTTATCCCATCTTATCTTTTAGGCTCAGTCAGGTGTAGGTTTTAGTTTAGTTTATCTTATTTAGCTTAGGTTTTGTATTTATTTATTTTAATTGATTTAGTTTAGGTAGGTAGGGCCTTTCTGGGGTGAGGGTGTCAGCTGGCCCAGGGGCCCAGCCAGTGGGCTTGGCCCAGGATCTAAGTGGGGGCCCAGGGTTTAAGCCCAGTCAGATTTAGGGCCCAGGGCCCAGTGGCCCAGGGTTTAGGGTCTGGGGTTTAGGGTTTTGGTCTTTAGTTTAGGGTTGGGGCCCATGATTTAGGGCTCAGGGTGTTTAGGTGTGGTCAGTGGGCCTAAGGCTCAAATTAGGGTAGTGTTTAGTGCTCATGGCCTATTTTTGGTTTTAGGCTCAGGGCCTGTGGCCTAGGGCCCAGTTTAGGTTTAAGTTTATCATTTTATTTGTTTATCTAGTATGTTTATGTTGATTTTATTTTATTTATTTTAAGTTGGTTTATTTAGTTTAGGAGTTTAGGTTTTATTTTTTATTTATTTTTAGGCATTATTTCTAGGTTTATTTTTTAGGTTTAGGTTTTTATTTAGTTTTTATTAATTTTATTTTAGTTTTATTTTATGTTTATTTTATGTTCTATTATTATTTTATTTTGGTTTTTTATTTTTAGGTGTATTTTATTTTTTTAGTTTAGTTTAGATTTTAATTTTATTTATTATAGTTTAATTTTTGTTTCTTATTTATTTTATTTTAGTTTAGTTTTATTTTATTTTATTTTATTTTAGGTTTAGTATATATTTAGGTTTAGGTTTAGGTTTTTTGGTTTTATTTTATTTTATTACTATTTTATTTAGGCTCAGTTTTTTATTTTATTTTTTGGGTTTATTTAATTTAGCTTAGCTTTTTTTAGGTTTAGGGTTTAGGGTTTAGGGTTTTGGGCTTTGTGTTTTAGGGTTTAGGATTTAGGGTTTAGGCTTTAGGGTTTAGGTTTTATTTATTTTAGTTTAGTTTTTTTTAGGTTAGGTTTATGTTTTTTTTGTTTATTTTAAGTTTAGGCTTTTTTGTTTAGTTTAGGGTTTAGGTTTTATTTTTTTATTTTTTGATTTATTTTTTGGGTTTACCTTTTTATTTCATTTTTAATTAATTTAGTTTTAGGTTTATTTTGTATTTATTTTAAGTTTAGTATATATTTTATTAAGATTTTTTATTTTAGGTTTATTTTATTTTATTTTAGTTTAGGTTTTATTTATTTGTTTTTTACTTTTAGTTTAACTTTTATTTATTTTATTTTAAGGTTTAGGTTTAAGTTGCTTTAGTTTAGGTTTTATTTTATTTTATTTCTAGGTGTATTTTATTTTATTTAGTTCATTTAAATTTTAGTTTAATTTATTTTAGTTTTGTTTTATTTTATTTATTTTATTTTTTTAGTTTAGGTTTTGTTTTTATTTTATTTTTTATTTATAGGTTTAGGTTTAGGTTTTTATTTTATTTTATTATTATTATTATTATTTTGGTTTAGTTCTTTTATTTTATTTATTTTTGGTTTTTATTTAATTTTGCTTTAGGGTTTTGGGTTTAGGGCTTTGGGTTTGGGGTTTTGGGTTTAGCGTTTGGGGTTTAGGGTTTAGGTTTTATTTATTTTAGTTTAGTGTATTTTAAGTTAGGTTTATGTTTATTTTATTTTGTTTATTTTATGTTTAGTTCTTTTTTTTAGTTTAGGGTTTCGATTTTATTTTTTTTATTTTTAAGTTTAATTTTTGGGTTTACATTTTTATTTAATTTAATTTTAGGTTTATTTTATTTTTATTTTATCTTTAGTTTTTATTTATTTAGGTTTTTTCTTTTTAAGTTTATTTTATTTTTTATTTTAGTTCAGGTTTTTATTTATTTTATTTTAGTTTAGTTTTAAATTTTTATTTTATTTTATTTAAAAGTTTAGGTTTAGGTTTAAGTTTAGGTTTTTGTTTTATTTAGGTTTTTTAATTTTAGGTGCATTTTATTTTATTTAGTTTTGTTTAAATTTTAATTTAACTTATTTTAATTTAGTTTTTATTTTTTTATTTATTTATTTTAACTTAGTTTTTATTTTTTTTATTTTATTTTATTTTTAGGTTTTTGTTTTAGTTTTAGTTTAGTTTTTTATTTTATTTTATTATTATTTTTATTTAGGTTTAGTTTTTTATTTTATTTATTTTTGGTTTTTATTTAATTTAGGTTTATGGTTTTGGGTTTTGGATTTTGGGTTCTGGGTTTAGAGTTTAGGGTTTGTGATTTATGGTATAGGGTTTAGGGTTCAGGTTTTATTTATTTTAGTTTAGTTTTTTTGGGTGAGGTTATGTTTATTTTAGTTTTAGATTTTTTTTTTTAGTTTAGGGTTTATTTTTTATTTTATAGTTTTAAGTTTATTTTTTGGGTTTAAGTTTTTATTTAGTTTTTATATAATTTAATTTTAGGTTTATTTTATATTTATTTTATGTTTAATTTTTATTTTATTTAGATTTTTTATTTTTAGGTTTATTTTATTTTTTAGTTTAGTTTAGGTCTTTATTTATTTTATTTTAGTCTAGTTTTCAATTTTTATTTTTTTTATTTTAAGGTTTAGATTTAGGTTTAAGACTACATTTTACTTTAGGTTCTTATTTTTTTTATTTAGGTTTAGGTTTTTATTTATTTATTTTTTAGGTTTTATATAGTTTTAGGTTTCACGTCTTTAAGTTTTAGGGTTTAGGGTTTAGGTTTTAGGTTTTATTTATTTTAGTTTAGTTTATTTTAGTTTAAGTTTATGTTTATTTTATGTTTAGGTTTTTTTAAGATTAGGGTTTAGGTATTATTTTTTTGGTTTATGTTTTATTTAGTTTTATTTTACTTTATTTTTAGGTTTATTTTATTTTATTTTACATTTAGTTTTAGTTTTATTTAGCTTTTTCTTTTAGGTTTATTTTATCTTTGTTTAGTTCAATTTTATTTATTTATTTTAGTTTAATTTTATTTTTATTTTATTTTATTTTGTGGTTCAGCTTAGGTTTTAGTTTAGTTTTATTTTATTTAGGTTTAGGGTTTTATTTTATTTTATTTTAATTTTAATTTAGTTTAGGTTTTCTGGCCTAAGGTTTAGTGGTAGTGGCTCAGGTTTGGGGTTAGGGTTTATGGTCTGGGGTTTAGGGTGTGGTAGGTCCAGGGATGGATTTTGCTGTCTGATTTTAGGTCTGAGGCTCAGGTCCAGTGGTCAGTGGTTTAGGGCTAAGGCCTAGGTCTGTGAGGTCAGGTAAGATTTTGGTTTGGGCTAGGATCAGCAGGTGGGTTTAGTTTAGCCTAAGTTTAATTTATATAGGCTGGTTTAGCCAGGGTTTATGGTCAGTGCCTAGGGCTCAGGGTCAGGGTTTAGTGATTTAGGGTTGTGGCCAGGGTCTGGGTTTGGTTGGTCCATGATTTAGGTTTCAGCTTTGTGGTGGTGTCCTGGCCTAGGTCCTGGGGTTTGTGGGTAGGGTTTTTAAAAAAAACTGAGTGAACCTGTACAGGGTTTATTTCATATTTAGTTTATTTTATATTTATTTAGTTTATTTTATTTTTTATTTAGTTTAGTTTCTTTATTTTATGTTTATTTATTTTAGTTTAGGATTTTTATTTCAGTTTATTTATTAGGTTTATTTGAGGTTTATGTTTCTTTTTTAATTTATTTTTATTTTTATTTTATCTTTTAGGTTTAGGTTTTATTGTTTATTTTTAGGTTTATTTTTTAGGTTTTAGTTTTTATTTTATTTTATTTTAGGTTTATTTTTTTATTTTACATTTAGTTTTTATTTTATTTAGGTTTTTAATTTTAGGATTATTTTATTTTATAATTTAGTTTAGGTTTTTATTTATTTTATTTTAGTTTAGAATTTATTTTTTATTTTATTTTATATTTAGGTCTTTAGGTTACATTATTTTAGCTCAGGTTTTTTATTTATCTTTAGGTGATTTAGCCTAGCTTTTTGGGCTAGGTCCCGGTGGCCCAGGGCCCAGGGTCCAGGGCAGATCTAGGCCTGTTAGGATCTTAAGAGGGTTTAAGGTTTAGGATCTTATGGCTAGGCCTGGGCTCTCAGTTTAGGGCTCAGTGGCCTGTGGCCCAGTCTGTGCCTAGGCCTGGCATGAGCCTAGGGTCAGTTTCTAGGGTGGGGTCAGGGTTGGATTTAGTGTTTAGGCTCAGTCTGGATCCAGGAACTCAGTGGCTCAGGGCTCAGGGTCAGGCTCAGGGCCTGTGGTCAGGCATATGGTTTATGCTTGTGGTATAGTTTTGTGGGTAGGGTCAGTATGGTCAGGGCCCAGGCCAGCCTTAGGGTTTAGGATTTAGTGTTTAGGGTAGTTAGTTTTAAATTAAGTAAACTTGTAGACAGGTTTATTTAGTTTTGTTATTTTATATTTCATTTAAGTTTATTTTATTTAGTTTAGTTTTATTTATTATGTTTATCTATTTTAGTTTAGATATTTTATTTATATTTTATTGTGAGGTTCATATTTATTTTTAGTTTTAATTTTATTTTATTTATTAGCAGGTTTATTTTATTTTAAGTTTATTTTATTTAAGTTTATTTTATTTTATCTTAGGTCATTTTATTTTTAGTCTTTTATTTAGTTTTAATTTAAGATTTTATATAGGTAAATTTAGGTTTTATTTTATTTAATTTAGATTTTATTTGGGCTGTCCGCTGTTTTAGGGTCTGGAGGTCAGTAGTCCCAGTCTGTACCTTGTGGTGGCCTAGTGGCCTGCGCTCAGTGGCTCAGTGGCCCAAGATCTGGTCTGTGGTCAGACTGCAGCCTGGGCTCATGGCCCAGGAGCCCAAGCCTAACTCATAGCTCAGGCTGGCCCAGGCCAGGGCCCATGGCCTAGCGCCTCCAGGGCCCAGTGGTCTTGGGGCCTGGGCTGTCCTGGTCCTGCTCAGGGGCCTGGCTTAGGGTCCATGACTCCTAGCTTGTGGCCTTGCAAGTGTCCTGGCCTAGGGCCTGGGCTTTCAGGCCTAGGCCTTTAAAAAAAAACTGAGTGAACCTGGCACGCTTAGGTTTATTTCACATATATTTATCTTTATACTCATTTAGTTTATTTCATACTCATTTTTAGTTTCTTTATCTTTATGTTTCATTTATCTTAGCTTGTGATTTTATCAGCCATTTATCAGTATTTGAGGTTTATGTTTCTTTTAATTTATTTTATTTCATTTTATTTTATCTTTAGGTTTAGGTTTTATTGTTTATTTTAGGTTTATTTTTAGGTTTTAGTTTCTTTATTTTATTTTATTTAGTATTTTTTTTATTTTACATTTAGTTTTTTTATTTTATTTTAGGTTTCTTTAATCTTAGGATTATTTTATTTTATAATTTAGTTTAGGTTTTATTTATTTTATCTTAGTTTAGAATTATTTTTTTATTTTATTTTATTTTTTATATTTAGGTTTTGGCTCAGCATGTTATTATTTTATTTAGTTTAGGTTTTTATTTATTCATTTTATTTGATTTAGCTTAGCTCTTTTAGGGTTTAGGCTCCGGTGGTTTAGGGCCCAGGGTCCAGGGTGGCAGATTTTAGGGCCTGGTTTAGGATCTTTTATGCAGAGTGGCCTGGCCCAGGATCTTGCTGTCAGGGCCAAGCCAGTGCCCAGGTCAGTGGCCTTTAGGCCTGTGGCCTGTGGCTTTGGCCGCACAGAGCCCAGGTCAGTTAACTGCCAGGCCTGGGGGTCAGGCCTGGATTAGCGCAGGGCCCAGGGTTTTAGGATCCAGAACGGTGGGTCAGTGGCCTTAGGTTTAGGCCTTTAGGGTCAGTATAGTTTATGGCCTGGGTGATAGTTTGTGGAGGTCTTTTGGTTTTGGCCTAGGGCCTAGGCTTAGCCTCAGGGTTTAGGATTTAGTGTTTAGGGTTTAGGGTTAGTTTTTTTTTAAATTAAGTAAACTTGTTCGTATAGGTTTATTTAGTTTTTTTAGGTTATTTTATATTTCTATTTAAGTTTATTTTTTATTTAGTTTAGTTTATTTATTTTATGTTTATCTATTTTAGTTTAGGATTTATATTTTAGTTTATATTTTAGGTTTATGAGGTTCATATTTATTTTAGTTTAATTTTAATTTATTTTATTAATTTAGGTTTTATTTTTTTATTTTTTTTTAAGTCTTTTAAGTTTAGTTTCTTTTATTTATATCTTAGGTTTATTTTATTTTTAGTTTTAATTTTATTTAGGTTTTTAATTTTAAGATTTATTTTATATTTTAGGTAAAT
Source organism: Cymbidium sinense (assembly GCA_021442155.1). Classification (NCBI taxonomy): domain Eukaryota; kingdom Viridiplantae; phylum Streptophyta; class Magnoliopsida; order Asparagales; family Orchidaceae; genus Cymbidium; species Cymbidium sinense. Next base: position 39,948 of record JAKCPB010001089.1, read on the forward strand.
TTAGGTTTTATTTTATTTTAATTTAGATTTTATTTTTTATTTTATTTTATTTTAGGTTGAGGCTCAGCTTATTTTATAGGTTTAGGTTTTTATTTATTTTATTTTAGGTGATTTAGTTTAGGTTTTAGGGTAGGATCTGTTTCATGGCTTAGGCCTGCGGCTGTGGGCCTAGCACAGTTATAAGATCTTAGGGCTCAGTGGCCTAGTCTGTCAAGGCCCAGGATCAGGGCCCACAAGGCCCCAGGGCCCAGGGCCCATCGCCCAGGACTCCAATGCCCAGTGGCAGCAGGCCCAGGGCCCTAGAGCCCATAAGCCCATCTCACAACTCAGGGCCCAGGGCCCAGGGCCCAGTGTCCACTCCAGCATCTTGGCCCACACCCAGTGGCTCAGTGGCCCAGCCTGGGGCCTCAGGGCCCAGGGCCCAACACTCCAGCTAGGGCTCAGGCCCTGGGCCTAGGGATCTGGGTCAGCCTTGGGCCCAGGGTCATACTAGGCCTTTGGCCCAGCCTTCAGCCCAGCCTGTAGAGCCTGGCCTCTGGCCCCAGCTCACCCACTGGCTGTCACTCTGATCTAAAGTCTGGCCTCTTTCAGGGCCTACCAGGTCATGGCCCAGTGGCTCCACGCCAGGCTCCTTATGGTCAGAATGGTTTGGGGTTTATTATTTAGTGATTATTTTTTGTGTTTATGGTTTTTTAAACAAAATTAAGTAAACTAGTAGGTTAGGTTTATTTAGTTTATTTTATATTTTATTTAGGTTTTTTTGTTTAGTTTATTTATTTTATGTTTATTTATTTTAGTTTAGATTTTATTTTAGTTTATTTTTAGGTTTAGGGTTTAGATTTATGTTTATTTTTTAGTTTAGTTTATTTTTTTATATTATTTTTAGGTTTAGTTTTATTTTTTTTCTTTGGTTTTAGGTTTAGGATTTTATTTTATCTTTTTGGTTTAGGTTTTAGGTTTTATTTTAGGTTTATTTTAGGTTTTATTTTTTAGATTAAGTTTAGGTATATTTTTAATTTATTTTATTTTATTAAGTTTAGGTTTAAGTTTAGTTTAGTTTACTTTAGGTTTAGGTTTAGGTTTTATTTATTTTCGTTTTGGTTGATGTTTATGTTTATTTTTAGTTTTGGTTTAAGTTTTTTTTTTAGTTTAAGGATTAGATTTTATTTTTTATTTACTATTTTTTTAAAATTAAGTAAATCGGTACGTTTAGGCTTATTTAGTTTATTTAATATTTTTATTTAGGTTTATTTTTTATTTTTATTTATTTTGGTTTATTTATTCAATGTTTTTTTATTTTAATTTAGGATTTTATTTTAGTTTATTATTTAGGTTTAGGTTTACATTTATGTTTATTTTTTAGTGCAGTTTTATTTTTATTTTATTTTTTAGGTTTAGGTTCTATTTTTTATTTTTAGGTTTTATTTTTAGGTTTAGGTTTTTATTTTGTTTTTATTTTATTATATCTAGAGTTTATTTTATTTTTATTTTGCATTTAGTTTGTAATTTATTTAGGTTATTTTATTTTTAGGTTTATTTGATTTTTTAATTTAGTTTAGGATTATTTTATTTTATTTTTTTAGTTTTTTTTATTTTATTATTCTTAAGTTTAGGTTTGGGTTTAGGTTTAAGTTTAGTTTAGGTTTTTATTTTATTTAAGTTAAGGTATTTTTATTTATTTTTATTTTTAGGTTTGATTTAGTTTAGGTTTTAAGATCAGTTTAGTGGTTGTTTAGGGTTTAGGGTTAGCCCAGTCCAGGGTCATATGCCCAGTATAGTTTAGTGGCCCAGTGTCCCAGCCTAGGTTTCAGCCTGGCCCAGGGTCCGTGGGTTTAATGTTTATGGTAAAACCCACGCCAGTGTTTATGATCAGTTAGGTCAGAGCCTGTGGAGGTTTAGTGGCCCAGAGTGTGGCTAGTTTCAGGTCAGGGCCTGGCTGGCCTTTTAGGTTTAGAGCCTTGAGTGTCCAGCCTCATGATCCAGGGCCTCGGGGCTCAGGTCTCTTAGTTGGTTGAGGCCTAGGCTCAGCTCAGTGGCTCAGTGGCTCATGGTTTAGGCCCAGCTCAGCCTTTAGCTCAGGCCCAAGATCTAGTGTAGTGTTTGGGGCCTAGAGTTTAGTGTTTTAATTAAACAAACCAGAGGTTTAGGTTTATTTAGTTTATTTTATATTTTATTTAAGATTATTTTATATTTTATTTAGTATAGTTTAGTTTATTTTAGGTTTATGTTTATTTAGTTTAGTTTTATTTTTTACTTTTTTAGGTTTAGGTTTATTTTTTTAAATTTTTGGTTTAGGTTTAGGTTTTATTTTACTTTAGGTTTAGGTTTTAGGTTTTATTTTAGGTTTTGTTTTTTAGTTTAAGTTTGGGTTTATTTTTAATATATTTTATTTTATTTAGTTTAGATTTATGTATAGGTTTCGTTTATTTTAGGTTTTTGTTTAGGTTTTATTTATTTTAGTTTAGTTTATTTTAGTTTAGGTTTATGTTTATTTTATTTTTATTTTTGGCTTAGGTTTTTTTTTTAGTTTAGGGCTTTAATTTTACTTTTTATTTATTTTTGGATTTTAATTTTAATTTTGTTATTTAGGTTTAAGTTTTTAATTAATTTTATTCTATTTTATTTTAGGATTAATTTATTTTTATTTTAGATTTAGGTTTAATTTTATTTAAGTTTTTTATTTTAAGGTTCTCTATTTTGTTAGTTTACTTTATGTTTTCATTTATTTTCTTTTATTTAAGTTTTTATTTTTTATTTTATTTTCTTCGTAGGTTTTGGTTTAGGTTTAGGTTTTAGTTTATGTTTTTATTTTATTTTATTATTTAATTTTATTCTTAGGTTTAGGATTGGATTTAGGTTTAAGTTTAGTTTAGTTTTAGGGTTTTATTTTATTTAGTTTAGGCATTTTTATTTATTTTATTTTTAGGTTTGATTTAGTTTAGTATGGGGTAGTTTGGTCTGAGATCTGGGGCCCAGGGTCCAGGTCATAAATTTAGGGAGGCCTGGAGGTCCGTATTTGGGGTTTAAGCCTGGGTAGGTAGGCCCAGGGTCATGGTCAGGTTTATGATTTAGGCTCTTTTATGATTTAGGGAGGGTTTAGGCCTTGGGCCCAGGGCCCAGGGAGAGCCCTGGGCCGTGGGCCCAGGGCCCAGGGCCTGTGAGTTTAGTGTCCCAGCCAGTGGCTCAGTTTGGGTCAGGGTGTGTCAGCTCAGGAGTGGTGCCAGTGGCCCAGGGCCCAGGGCCAGAGCCTGGGGCCTGGGGGAGGTTAGGCATCAGGTCACAGTAGTAGGTTTAGTTTAGTGTTTAGTTTGGGGTTTAGAGTTTAGTTTTTTTTAATTAAACAAACCCAGGTGGTGGGTTATTTAGTTTATTTTATATTATTATTTAGGTTTATTTTCTTATTTAGTTTAGTCTGTTTTAGTTTAAGAATTTTATTTTAGTTTATTTTTAGGTTTATGTTTATTTTTTAGTTTAGTTTTATTTTTACTTTATTTTTTAGGTTTACATTTAATTTTTAAATTTTTGGTTTAGGTTTAGGTTTTTATTTTACTTTTTTAGGTTTAGGTTTTAGGTTTTTATTTTTGATTTTGTTTTTTTAGTTTAGGCTTGGGTTTATTTTTAGTTTATTTTATTTTTCTTTAGTTTAGATTTAGGTTTAGGTTTAGTTTATTTTAGGTTTAATTTATTTTAGGTTTTTATTTTGGTTTTATTTATTTTAGTTTAGTTTATTTTAGTTTAGGTTTTTATTTATTTTATTTTTATTTTTGGTTTAGGTTTTTTTTTAACTTTAGGGCTTAGATTTTACTTTTTATTTAATTTTAGATTTTAATTTTAGGTTTTTTATTTAGGTTTAAGTTTTTATTTAATTTTTATTTTATTTTATTTTAGGATTATTTTATCTTTATTTTACATTTAGGTTTAATTTTATTTAAGTTTTTTTATTTTTATGTTTTTATTTTCTTAATTTAGTTTATTTTTTAATTATTCTCTTTATTTAAGATTTTATTTTTATTTTATTTTCTTCTAAGTTTAGGTTTAGTTTTTTAGTTTATGTTTCTATTTTATTTTATTATTTTATTTTATCTTGGTTTAGGTTTTTTTATTTTTATTTTAGGTTTTTTAGCTTTTTATTTACTAGTTTAGGGTAGGGTTTAGGTTTAGGGTTTAGTGGGTTTAGGGTTTAGGGTTTGGGTCAGGGTGGGTTTAGGGTTTAGGGTTTAGTGGTTTAGGGTTTAGGGTTTAGGGTTTAGAGTTTTAGGGTTTAAGTTTTAAGTTTTAGGTTTAGGGTTCAAGTTTTATTTTAGTGTTTAGGGTTGTTGGTTTTTTTTTAACAAAGAATAAATTAAAATTCAACATTTTTTTTTGATTTCATTAATCGAGTAACACACCGTGTTTTCTAAGACAAAAGCAAATATAAAGATAAAATATGAGCACGTATAGAGCAAATCAAAAACCCTAGATAGCTAGAACTTCCTATGCTATAAAGACAAAGTTCCACAAGTAGCAGATCGGATTGATCGTTCTTTAGTTTCTCTATTTCCCATCAGAACCACCCCAATCTCTCGAATAACGGGATCCACCATCATATCCCTAATCTCTCCCTCCGCCACCACCATGGCTGTAACCTTAGTCGCTCCTCCCACCTCCATAACCACCACTGCTCTGACCACCACTTGCATATCCACCAGCACCTCCAGATCCCCCACCACCACTATGATAACAACCACCTCCAGCCTTGTGGAAAGTTCCTCACAAGGTTATGCCCATTCTTAAGGTTTAGGTTTATTAAGTTTTAGGGTTTATGTTTATTTTTTAATTTATTTAGTTACTTTAGGCTTAGGTTTATGGTTTGGGGTTTAGGGTTTAGGGTTTAAGGTTTAGGGTTTTGGTTAGGTTTTAGGGTTTAGGATTTATGGTTTAGGGTTTAGGGTTTAGAATTTAGGATTTAGGGTTTTAGTTTATTTTAGAATTTAGGATTTGTGTGGGTTTTAGGGTTTTATTTTGAGTTTTTGGTTTGTGGTTTATGTTTTTTTTTTTTAAAATAAGTAAACCAATAGGTTTAGGTTTATTTAGTTTATTTTTTATTTACTTTAGTCTATTTAATTTTTTATTTTCATTTAAGTTTTTTTATTTATATTTCATTTCATTTATTTATTTTAGTTTAGGAATTTTATTTTGTTTATTTTTAGGTTTAGGTTTAGGTTTAAGTTTAGGTTTACTTTTAGAGTTTTATTTTATCATTTTATTTGTAGGTTTATTTTACTTTTAGGTTTAGTTTAGGGTTTTATTTTATTTTTAGGTTTAGTTTGAGGTTTATTTTAGGTTTTATTTTTTAGTTTAGATTTGGGTTTATTTTAGTTTAGTTTATTTATTTAGAGGTTTAGGTCCAGGTTTAGCTATTTATATTTAGTTTAGGTTTTATTTATTTTAGTTTAGGTTTAGGTTTATTATGTTTATCATTTTTTATAGTTTGGGTTTTTTTAGCTTAGGTTTAGTCATTTTGTTTTAAAGTTTTAGCCTTTAGTGTCACTTGGGGTTTAGGGTAGTAGAAGGTTTATGGTATAAGGTTAGTTTAGGTTTTTTAGGATTTATGGAGATTAAGGTTTAGGATTTATTTAAAAAAGTAACCCAGGTTAGTTTAGTTAGTTTATTTTTTAATTATTTTTGTTTATTTTAATTTTATTTATATTTAAGTTTATTTTAATTTATTTAGTTTAGTTTATTTATTTTAAGTATTTTAGTTTATTTTATATTAGTTTAATTTTTGGTTTAGGTTTAGGTTTATTTATATTATTTAGTTTAGTTTTAATATTATATTTTTAGTGTAGTATTATTTTAAACATATGTTTAGGTGTAGGTTTTTATCCCATTTTTAGGTTTAAGTTTAGGTTTCATTTTAGGTTTATTTTAGGTTTTATTTTTTTAGTTTAGGTTTAAGTTTATTTTTAGTTTATTTTATTTTATTTTGTTTGGTTTAGGTTTAGGTTTATTTATTTTAGTTTAGTTTATTTTAGTTTAGGATTAAGTTTGTTTTATTTGTTTTATTTTATGTTTATTTTAGTAGTAGTTTTTTTTTTTATATTTTTTTAGGTTTTATTTTTAGGTTTATTTAGGTTTAGGTTTTATTTTATTTTATTTTATTTTATTTTAGGTTTAGTTTTATTTTATTTAGGTTTTATTTGTAAGTTTATTTTATCCATTTAGTTTAGTTTAGGCTTTACTTATTTTATTTTAATTCATTTTACTTTTATTTTTTTTAGTTTAGGTTTTATTTATTTTATTTTATTTATATTATTTAGGTTTAGGTTTTATTTAATTCATTTAGTTTATTTAGTTTAGGTTTAGGTTGTTTTAGGTTTAGTTTATGGTTTGTGTTTAGTTTAGGGTTTATGGTTTGGGATTTATTGTTGTGGTTTAGGGCTTTAGGGTTTAGGGTTTCAGTGTCAGGTTTAGGGTTAGGGTTTTTGTCTTCTTTAATTTTTAATTTTTAATTAAGTAAACCGGTATTTCTTTATTTAGTTTATTTTTTTATTTTGATTTTGGTTTTTTTATTTTATTTAGTTTAGTTTATTTATTTTAGTTCATTTTTTAGTTTAATTTAGGTTTAATTTTTTAGTTTAGTTCTATTTTTATTTTATTTTTTTGGTTTAAGTTTTATTTTTCATTATAGATTTAGGTTTAGATTTTTATTTTATTTTTTAATGTTTAGGTTTTAGGTTTATTTTTAGGTTGTATATTTTAGTTTTGGTTTATTTTATTTAGTTTATGATTATGTTTAGGTTTTGGTTTTATTTATTTTAGTTTAGGCTTAGGTTTATTTTATTTTTATTTTAGGTTTTGTTTTTTTCTTGTTTAGGGTTTAGTTTTTATTTTTTATTTTTTATAGGTTGATTATTTACGTTTAGGTTTTTATTTAGTTTTTATTTTATTTTATTCTAGGTTTATTTTATTTTTATTTCAGGTTAAGTTTTTATTTTATTTAGGTTTTTAATTTTGTAGTTTATATTAGGTTTTCATTTATTTTATTTTATTTTTATTTTATTTTTATTATATTTTCATTTTAGGTTTAGGTTTAGGTTTAGGATTTAGTTTATGTTTTATTTTATTTTGGTTTAGGTTTTTATTCATTTATTTTTTCGGTTTTAATTAGTTTAGGTTTAGATTTTTAATTTTCAAGGTTTAGAGTTTAGGGTTTAGGGTTTAAGGTTTAGGGTTTAGTGTAAAGGCTTAGGATTTTTTGGTTTAGGGTTTATTGTTTAGGGTTCAAGGTTTAGGTTTAAGGTTTGGTGTTTAACATTTAAGGTCTTAGGGTTTGGGGTTTAGGGTTTAAAGTTTAGGGTTTTTTTTTTAGGTTTAGTTTGTGTATTTAGTTTAGTGTTTAGGGTTTTGGTTTTATAACTAGAGAACCATATCGATTTTAACATTTCTTCTTTTACTTTTAGTTTATTTAGTTTATTTTATTTATTTTACTTTATTTTATTTCATTATTTTATTTATGTTTTTTATTTTTTATTTAGTTTAGTTTATTTATTTTAGGTTTATTTATTTTTGTCTACATTATTTATTTTAGTTTAGGTTTTTTATTTTAGTTTATTTTTTTAAGTTTAGGTTTATATTTTAGTTGAGTTTTATTTTTATTTTATTTTTTAAGTTAAGGTTTTATTTTTTATTTTAGGATTAGGTTTAGGTTTAGGTTTTCATTTTATTTTTTTAGGTTTAGGTTTTAGGTTTTTATTTTATGTTTATTTTTAGGTTTTGCTTATCTATTTAGGTTTAGGTTTATTTTTAGTTTAATTTATTTTATTTAGTTTACAGTTTAGGTTTAGGTTTCTTTTTATTTATTTTAGTTTATTTTATTTTATTTTAGGTTTAGGTTTATTATAATTTGTTTATTTTATTTTATTTTAAGTTTAGGTTTTTAGTTCAGGTTTAGGTTTGATTTTAGGTTTATTTTTTAGCTTTAGGTTTATTTAGTTTTATTTTATTTTATTTTATTTATTTAGGTTTATTTTATTATACATTTAGTTTTATTTATTTAGCTTTTATTCTTACATTTATTTTATTTAGTTTAGTTTAGGTTTATTTATTTTATTATAGCTCATTTTAATAAGTTTATTTTATTTTATTTTTGGTTTAAGCTTTAGAAGTTTTATTAATTAATATATTTTATTTAGGAAGTTTTATTTATTTATTTTAGGTTTAATTTAAGATTTAGGTTTAGGTTTAGTTCATTTAGTCAGGGTCCATTTTAGGTTTAGGTCAGAAAGGGTTTAATTTGTTAGGTGGATGGGTTTAGGGTTAGTAGGTCATGGTTTAGTATTAGTTAGTTTATGGTTGGTCAGTGGAGGGTTTGGTTTAGGTATGTTTATGTTAGGTAGAGCCCAACGTTGTTTAGTGGGTTTAGGATTTAGGTTTTAAATTAAGTAAACCGAGTTTAAGTTTTGTTTATTTTATTTATTTTATTTTATTTATATTTTGGTTTATTTTACTTTTATTTAGATAGTTTATTTATTAGTTTATTTTAGTTTAGATTTAGTTTAGTTTAGTGTTTAGTTTATTTTTTTTTTAGGTTTAGCTTTTAGGTTTTTTATTTTTTAGGTTTTATTTTAGGTTTTATTTTGTTTAGGTTTAGGTTTATTTTAGTTTATTTTATTTTATTTAGTTTAGGATTAGGTTTCTTTTAAGTTTAGGTTTAGGTTTTATTTATTTTAGTTTAGTTTATTTTAGTTTAGGTTTATATTTATTTTATTTTGTTTATTTTAGGTTTAAGTTTTTTTTTAGTTTACGATTTATGTTTTATTTTTTTTAATATTTAGGTTTTATTTTTTTGGTTTATTTTTTAGGTTTAGGTTTTCATTTAGTTTTTATTTTGTTTTATTCTAGGTTTTTTTTACGTTTAGTTATTATTTTATTTAAGTTTTTTATTTTAAGGTTTATTTTTTTTAGTTTAGTTTAGGTTTTTATTTATTTTATTTTATTTTAGTTTTAATTTTTTGGTTTAGATTTAGGTTTTAGTTTAGGTTTTTATTTTATTTTATTTTTTTATTTTATTTCAATTTAGGTTTATTTATTTATTTTATTTGTAGGTTTTATTTAGTTTAGGTTTAGGTTTTTACGGTTTAGGGTTGAATGTAACTCCTAAGATGTCCTTCAAGTGGCATTCCTCAACTTTAATAGTGGTCAGCTGAGCTAAGCATATCTCTAGATCAAGTAAGGCCTTGATTAGAGATTCCCTCATCTTTTTGGATAAGATATGGCTGTCGTATATGCTTAACTTAGCTAGAAAATTTCTAAGGTGAGCCAGGACATTGTAATCAACTCTGGCTTGGTCCACCATAAGCATATCTATCGGTGGAGCATCTTATGGAGGCACCGCACTCAACAACAACTTACTTACCCTTATCCTAAGGTGCTACCCAATGAGGTAGAACAATGTCACGCGTAAGTTGACTATAGTGACTTCTTGGAATGATGAGCTTGTGGAAAGTTCTACCTTCTCATCTGCATACCTACTTTTCTCCTATGGGATCTTGGGAGTCGAAACTCCAAGTCAATCTCAAGAAGTAAACCTGATAGATTCATGGAAGGATAATCCGACTGTGAATCAAAAAGGAAAGGATCATAACTACTAGAGCTATTTTATTATTTAGACTCGGAGAGCTTTCAATAGGAATAAAATCAAGAGCATCAGAAGTAGGTAATATATAAGTAGAAATAGCTTTCATCATTAATATCTATTTGGGTGGAGGTACATGGTAGAAATCAAGTAAGCGGAGTAAGGGATTTAGTGCCCTTATCTGCAAATACAACGCTCCTGCTGGTAGAAGAGGAGCTAGTAGAAGAGGTGGTAGCTGCAATGGTGGAGGGAGTACTGGACTTGGATGGTGGCTATGCTCGGACTATCTGATGGTATTGGTGCACACCGATGGTGGGTTGTCACCCTCGAAGTTATCCTTTGCAACTAGCAAACATTCCTTGGTGTTGGAGGTTTGAGCTACTTCAGGCACCTACAAGAAAAGCTTCTTGATCTTAGAAATGATCTTCTTAGAGGTTCGGGATAAGGAGATATCCTAACCTTCTTTGGTTTTAAGAGGATCACAAGTATCCCCAAGGATTACTCTAATAGAACTGGATGGTTGTTCTAATAAGTATTCCTTAGGGATAACAATGGCTATCAACTTGTAGCTATGCTCAAGCTAGTCCTTAAAAGTGATACAATCCTCTAAGACATGGCCTAACATATAGTGGTAGAGCAATAGCTAGGATCATCGCTCTTGTCCACTTCCTCTGGCCTTTTAGACTCTAGTAACTGAAAGTCAGGTTTCTTTAAGAGATTCTTAAAGATTTTCCAAACTACCTCCCTCTTGAATGAATATGGCTTATTCAATCTATCAGCAAGAGTAGGTGGAAAGTAGCTACCTGGCGATGGATATGAATACCGCTGCTAGGTAGGCTACTGAGGTGGTGGAAATGGTCATTGATGGCTATGGTGGTCGGTATGATGGTCGAGGTGGTGGAAGAGGAGGTGGCAAAGGAGGCTACTGAGCTCGTAGTCTCTCATACTAAACTCTGGCTGGCTGCTTCTCTCTGTTCATTAACACAACTATCCCTAACTTCTTCTCAAACACCTTCTATGGCTTGGGCCTATATGATTGGTCGGGAAAGGGAAACTATTTTGCTTCCTCTTGTAGGCTTGCTTCCTTGATGAAATTTCTCGAATGTTTTGATGGTAAAGCCCTTAAGCAAGAAGGCGACCAGGCCATGGATATTCTTGAGAAGATTCTTAATGCCATGTTGTTCGAACAACTATGGTTAGCATTTCATGCACAGGTTGTGCCACTTGAGATTGCAATCAACATGTGACTCATTGAGTTTCTATTTCTCTGTAATGAGGTGGCCTACAATCACCCTCTATTGAGGTCAAACAAATCACCTTATGAAGAGGTGGTCCAACTCAGTAAAAGTGTCCATCGAATCGTTGGGCAATTCGGCGTACCAATCAAATGCAACAACTGACAGACTGATAACAAAAAGGCAAAAGAGGATGTTGCCGCACTGTTTACAATGGCTCTAAAGTGTGCAAATGGTTCCCACTACCATCAAAGAACTTGAAGGATGGCTGCACAATACGCTAAATAAAATAAAACCTAAATAAAAACCTAAACCTAAAAAATAAACCTAAAAATAAAACCTAAAAATAAATAAAAAAATAAAACCTAAACCTTAAACTACAAATAAACATAAACCTAAAACAAACAAAATAAAATAAACATAAACCTAAAATAAAATAAAATAAACTAAAATATATAAAACCTAAACCTAAACTTAAAATAAACTAAACCAAAACCCTAAACTAAATAAAAATATAAACAAAAATAAACCTAAACTAAAACCTAAACCTAAACATAAAAATAAAATAAAATAAAATAAATGAAAATAAACTAAAATAAAATTAATAAAAACCTAAACTAAAAAAAAAATATAAACCTAAGAATAAAAAACCTAAATAAAATAAAACTAAATGTAAAATAAAAATAAAATAAACCTAAAATAAAATAAAATAAAACTAAATAAAAACCTAAACCTAAAAAATGAACTTAAAAATAAAACTTAAAAACAAATAAAAAATAAAACCCATACCCTAAAATAAAAATAAAAACTAAACCTAAAATGAAAATTAAATAAACAAAATAAAATAAACCTAAACCTAAACTAAAACAAACTAAACTAAAATAAATAAAATCTAAACTGAAACCTAAAATAAACTAAACCTAAACAAACTAAATAAAATAAAATAAACTAAAAATAAACCTAAACCTAAACTAAAAAATAAAACCTAAAAAAAAACCTAAAATAAAAGCCTAAAACCTAAACCTAAGAAACTAAAATAAAAACCTAAACCTAAACCTACAAAAAGAAAAAACTGAAACCTTAAAAATAAAATGAAAATAAAACTAAACTAAAAAATAAACTTAAACCTAAAACTAAACAAAAAATAAACTAAAATAAAAATCATAAAATAAATAAACTAAACTAAATAAAAATAAAAATAAATCTAAATCAAAATAAAAAATAAAATGAACTAAAATAAAAAAAATAAACTAAATAAATCTAAACCAACCAATTTACTTAATTTAAAAATAAATAAAAAAATCCCTAACCCTAAACCTAACCCTAAACCCTAAACCCAGAACCTACAATCCAAAACCCAAAACTCAAAATCCTAAACCCTAAAGAACTCTAAACCATAAACCCTAAACTAACCATAAACCCTAAAGCCTAAACACGAAAACCTAAACCCTAAACATTAAACCCTAACCTTAAACCCTAAACCCTAAAACCCTAAAACCCTAAATCCTAAAATCCTAAACCCTAAACCGTAAAAATGTAGAAACCTAAACCTAAACTAAATAAAAGCTAAAAATAAAATAAATAAAAAAAACCCAAACCTAAATAAATTAAAAAAATAAAATAATATAAAAACCTAAGCTAAAACCTAAAACTAAAATAAAATAAACTAAAATAAAATAAATAATAACCTAAACTAAACTAAAAAAAGAAGAAAAACTTAATAATAAAAAACTTGAATAAAATAAAAATTGAACATAAAATAAAATTATAATAAACCTAAAATACAATAAAATAAAAACTAAATAAAAACCTAAACTAAAAAAATGAACCTAAAAAATAACCTAAAAATAAATAAAAAATAAAACTTAAACCATAAACTAAAAAAAACCTAAACCTAAACTAACAAAAAAACTAAAATAAATAAAACCTAAACCTAAACCTAAACCTAAACCTAAACCTAAACCTAAACTAAATAATATAAAATAAACTAAAAATAAACCTAAACTTAAACTAAAAAATAAAACCTAAAAATAAACCTAAAATTGAAACATAAAAAATAAAATAAAAACCTAAACCAAAACTTAAAAATAAAAAGTAAAACCTAAACCTAAAAATAAAATAAAAATAAAACTTAACTAAAAAAATAAACCTAAAGCTAAACTTAAACCTGAAAAATAAACTAAAATAAATAAATCTAAAATAAATAAACTAAACTAAATATAATAAACTAAAATAAATAAAAACAAACTGAATAAACTAAATAAACGTAAACCTGCCGGTTTCCCTCATTTTTTTTATGAAAAAAAAAATCTAAACCTTAAGCTATCCTTAAACCCTAAACCTAAAATGAACTAAAAAAATGTAAAACAACCGATTTACTTAATTTGAAAATAATGCTAAACAAAATCCTCAACCCTAAATCTAAAATTTAAACCCTAAACTTTAAACCCTAAAAATAAAAAAATAATAAAAATAATAAAAAACTTAACCATAAACCCTAAACTATAAAACTAAGCCTAAACCCTAAACCCTAAACCCAAAATATACAACTCTAAACCCTAAACCATAAACCCTAAAACCCTAAACAACAAACCTCGAACCCAAAACCTAAAACCCTTAACCATAATCCATACACCATAAACCCTAAAACCCTAAACCCTAAAAACCCTAAAACCTAAAGCCTAAACACAAAATCCTAAACCCTAAACTCTAAACCCTAACCCTAAACCCTAAACCCTAAAACCCTAAACCCTAAACCCTAAACCCTAAACCCTAAACTCTAAAACCTAAAAACCTAAACCTAAAAGATAAAATAAAAATAAAATTGAACTAAAAAATTAAACTAAACCTAAACATAAAAATAAAAATAAACTAAAATAAATAAAGTAAACTAAACTAAAACCTAACCAAAAAATAAAAAATAAACCTAAATAAAAATAAAAAATAAAATAAACTAAGTAAATTAAATAAATCTAAACATACCAGTTTACTTATTTTAAAAATAAAACCCTTAAACCCTAAATCATAAACCTTAATCCCTAAACTCTAAACTAAAACCCTAAACCTTAAAACTAAACTAAACTAAACCCATAAACCTTAAAAAAAACCCTAATAACTAAAAACTAACTACCAATCCCAAACCTAATAAACCCAACTCCTAAAATCATAACCTAAAACCTAACCCAAACCTAAACTTAAACCTAAACCTAAACCTAAACCTAAACCTTAAACCTAAACTATAAACCTAAACCCTAAAATAAAATTCCTAAACTTCATAGAAATAAAACTCTCTATTTAAACCCAAAAATTAAATAAAAATAAAATAACCTAAAATAAAATAAATAAACTAATCTAAATAAAAATAAAAAAATAAAATAAAATAAAAAAATAAAAAATAAACTAAGTAAACTAAATAAACTTAAACCTACCAGTTTAATTAACTTTAAAAAAACCTTAAACCTTACATCTTAAACACTAAACCCTAAACCCTAAAACTAAATAAAAAGTTAAACCTAAAAAATAAACCTAAAAAAAACCAAAACCTTAAACTAAAAAAAACCTAAACCTAAAATAAACAAAATAAAATAAATGTGAACCTAAACAGAAATAAACTAAACTAAAATAAATCAAACCTAAATCTAAACCTAAAATAAACTAAACCTAAACCCTAAACTAAATAAAATAAAATAAACTAAAATTAAACCTAAACCTAAACTAAAAAAAACAAACCTAAAAATAAATCTAAAATAAAAAACTAAAATCTAAACTTAAAATAATAAAATAGAAACCTAAACCTAAACCAAAATATAAAAAATAAAAGCTAAACCCAAAAAATAAAATAAAAATAAAACTAAACTAAAAAAATAAACATAAACCTAAAGCTAAACTTAAAAAATAAAGTAAAATAAAAGAAAATAAACAAAAAATAAAAAAACTAAAATAAAAAAACCTAAACTAAAATAAATAAACTAAACTAAATAAAAATTAAAAATAAACCTAAATAAAAATAAAAAATAAAATAAACTAAAATAAATAAAAATAAACTAAATAAACCTAAATAAAAATATAAATTAAAATAAACTAAAAGAAAAAATTATAAACCTAAACTTGTTGGTTTACTTAATTTTAAAAACAAAAAAAACACCCTAAACCTGAATCCCTAAACAATAAACCCTAAACCCTAAATCCTAAACAATAAACCAGAAAACTAACCCTAAACCATAAACCGTCAACCTTAAACCTACAACCCTAAACCCTAAAAATCCCTAAACCCTAAACCCTAAACCCTTAACCCTAAACTCTAAAACCTAAACTGAACTAAAATAAAATAAAATAAACAAAATAAAATAAACCTAGACCTAAACTAAAATAAACTAAACTAAAATAAATAAAACCTAAACTTAAACTTAAAATAAACTAAACCTAAACTCTAAACTAAATAAAATAAAATAAACTAAAAATAAACCTAAACTTAAACTAAAAAATAAAACCAAAAAGTAAACCTAAAATAAAAACATAAAACTTAAACCTAAGAAACTAAAATAAAAACCTAAACCTAAACCTACGAAAAAAATAAAACTGAAACCTAAAAACAAAATGAAAATAAAACTAAACTAAAAAATAAACTTAAACCTAAAACTAAACAAAAAATAAACTAAAATAAAAATCATAAAATAAATAAACTAACCTAAATAAAAATAAAAATAAACCTAAATCAAAATAAAAAAATAAAGTTAACTAAAATAAAAAAATAAAATAAATAAACTAAATGAACATAAACCTACCAATTTACTTAATTTAAAAATAAATAAAAAAACCCTAACCCTAAAACTAACCCTAAACCCAAAACCCTGAACCTACAACCTAAAACCCAAAATCCAAAACCCTAAACCCTAAAAAACTCTAAACCCTAAACCCTAAAACCTAAAAACCCTAAACCCTAAAGCCTAACCATGAAAACCTAAACCCTGAACATTAAACCCTAACCCTAAACCCTAAACCCTAAAACCCTAAAACCATAAATCCTAAAATCCTAAACCCTAAACCCTAAAAACCTAGAAACCTAAACCTAAACTAAATAAAAGCTAAAAATAAAATAAATAAAAAACCTAATCCTAAATAAATTTAAAAAAAAATAAAATAATATAAAAACTTAAGCTAAAACCTAAACAAAAACCTAAAACTGAAATAAAATAAACTAAAATAAAATAAATAATAACCTAAACTAAACTAAAAAAAGAAGAAAAACTTAATAATAAGAAACCTAAATAAAATAAAAATTGAATATAAATTAAAATTATAATAAACCTAAAATAAAATTAAATAAAAACTAAATAAAAACCTAAACTAAAAAATGAACCTAAAAAATAACCTAAAATAAATAAAAATAAAACTTAAACCAAAAAAAAACTAAAAAAAACTAAACCTAAACTATAATAAACTAAAATAAATAAAACCTAAACCTTAATCTAAACCTAAACTAAATAATATAAAATAAACTAAAAATAAACCTAAACTTAAACTAAAAAATAAAACCTAAAAATACACCTAAAATGAAAACCTAAAACCTTAACATAAAAAATAAAATAAAAACCTAAACCAAAACTAAAAAATAAAAAGTAAAACCTAAACCTAAAAATAAAATAAATATAAAACTTAACTAAAAAAATAACCCTAAAGCTAAACCTAAACCTAAAAAAAATAAACTAAAATAAATAAATCTAAAATAAATAAACTAAACTAAATATAATAAACTAAAATAAATAAAAACAAACTGAATAAACTAAATAAACCTAAACCTGCCGGCTTCCCTCATTTTTTTTATTAAAAAAAACCCTAAACCCTAAGCTATCCGTAAACCCTAAACCCTAAAATTAACTAAAAAAATGTAAACTTATCGATTTACTTAATTTGAAAATAAGGCTAAACAAAATCCTCAACCCTAAATCTAAAATTTAAACCCTAAAAATAAAAAAATAAAAAAATAAAAAAACAAGAAAAACATAACCATAAACCTAAAACTGTAAAACTAAGCCTAAACCCTAAACCCTAAACCCGAAATGTACAACCCTAAACCCTAAACCATAAACCCTAAAACCTAAAACAACAAACCTAGAACCCAAAACCTAAAACCCTTAATCATAATCCATACACCATAAACCCTAAACCCTAAACCCTAAAATCTAAAGCCTAAATACAAAATCCTAAACCCTAAACTCTAAACCCTAACCCTAAACCGTAAACCCTATACCCTAAACCCTAAACCCTAAACTTTAGAAACCTAAAAACCTAAACCTATAAGATAAAATAAAAATAAAACTGAACTAAAAAATAAACCTAAACATAAACTTAAAAATAAAAAATAAACTAAAATAAATAACCTAAACTAAAATAAATAAACCAAAAATAAATAAAGTAAACTAAACAAAAACCTAACCAAAAAATAACAAATAAACCTAAATAGAAATAAAAAATAAAATAAATTAAGTAAATTAAATAAATCTAAACATACCAGTTTACTTATTTTAAAAACAAAACCCTTAAACCCTAAATCATAAACCTCAATCCCTAAACCCTAAACCTTAAAACTAACCTTAAACCCTAAACCTACAATGCTAAAGCTATAACCCAAAACCCAAAACCTTAAATCGTAAACACTAAACCCTTAAAAACCCTAAACCCTATATTAAAACTTGAACCCTAAAATTAAAACCTAAACCCTAAACCCTAACCCTTAACACCTAAACCCTGAACCTACAACCCTAAACCCTAAACCCTAAAACCCTAAACCCCAAACCTAAAATAATAAACCCTAAACCTACCCTAAACTATAAACCTAAACCCTAAACCTAAAAAACTAAAACCTAAAACCTAAACCCTAAATCCTAAACACTAAATCATAAACCCTAAACCATAAATGCTAAACCCTAACCCTAAACCCTAAACATTAAATTCCTAAACCCTAAAACTCTAAACCCTAAACCCTAAACCATAAACCCTAAAAATAAATAAAATCCTAAACATCATAGAAATAAAATTCTCTATTTAAAAATAAAAAAAACTAAACTAAAATAAATAAACTCATCAAAATAAAAATATAAAAATAAAATAAACTAAAATAAATAAAAAATAAACTAAGTAAACTAAATAAACTTAAACCTACTAGTTTAATTAACTTTAAAAAAACCCTAAACCCTAAATCTTAAACACTAAACCCTAAACTGTAAAACTAAATAAAAAGTTAAACCTAAAAAATAAACCTAAAATAAAAAAACCCTAAACCCTAAACTAAAACAAAAAAAACTTAAACTTAAAATAAACAAAATAAAATAAACGTGACCCTAAACACAAATATAATAAACTATAATAAATTAAACCTAAATTTAAACTTAAAATAAACTAAACCTAAACCCTAAACTAAATAAAATAAAATAAACTAAAATTAAACCTAAACCTAAACTAAAAAAAATAAACCTAAAAATAAATATAAAATAAAAACCTAAAATAATAAAATAGAAACCTAAACCTAAACCTAAAAATAAAAAATAAAAGCTAAACCCAAAAAATAAAATAAAAATAAAACAAAACTAAAAAAATAAACATAAATCGAAAGCTAAACTTAAAAAAGAAACTAAAATAAAAGAAACTAAACTAAGAAAAAACTAAAATAAGAAAACCTAAACTAAAATAAAAACTAAACTAAATAAAAATAAAAATTAAACTTAAATAAAAATAAAAAATAAAAAAACAAAAATAAATAAAAATAAATTAAATAAACCTAAATAAAAATATAAATTAAAATAAACTAAAATAAAAAAATAAACTAAATAAACCTAAACTTGTTGGTTTACTTAATTTTAAAACAAAAAACCCTAAACCTGAATCCCTAAATAATAAACCCTAAACCCTAAACCCTAAATAATAAACTAGAAAACTAACCCTCAACCTTAAACCTATAACCCTAAACCCTAAAAAATCCTAAACCCTAAACCCTAAACTAACCATAAACCCTAAACCCTAAACCCTAAACTCTAAACCCTAATCCTAACCATAAACTCTGAACCCTAATGCTAACCCTAAACCCTAAACTAATCATAAACCCTAAAAACCCTAAACCCTAATTCTTAAACCCTAAAACTTAAAGCCTAAACCCTAAACCCTAAAGCCTAAACCCTAAATCCTAAAACCCTAAACCATAAACCTTAAACCCTAAACCCTAAACTAACTATAAACCCTAAGCTAACCCTAAACCCTAAACCCTAAAAACATTAAACCCTAAAGCCTAAATACTAAACACTAAACTCTAAACCCTAAATTCTAAACCCTAAATCTTAAACCTTAAAATCCTAAACCCTAAAACTATAAACTATAAACCCTAAACCTTAAACCTTAAACCTTAAACCCTAGAATCCTAAAAACTTAAACTAATTAAAACCTAAAAAATAAAATTAAAATAACTAAACCTAAATAAAATAATGTAATAAAATAAAAGAAATACCTAAACTTAAACCTAAAAATAAAATAAAATAAAAAATAAAAATAATCTAAAATAAAATAAAGAAATTCCTAAATTAAATTAAAAATTAAATAAACCTAAGATTAAAAAACTTTCATAAAAAAATAAACTTAAAATAAAAATAAAATCAACTTAAAATAAAATAAAGTAAAAACTAAATAAAAACCTAAACCTAAAAATTAAACATAAAAATAAATAAAAAATAAAACTTAAACACTAAACTAAAAAAAACCAAAACCTAAAATAAAAATAAAATAAACCTAAACCTAAACTAAAATAAACTAAACTAAAATAAATAAAACCTAAACCAAAACCTAAACCTTAAACTAAAGCTAAACCTAAACCTTAACTACATAAAATAAAATAAACTAAAAATAGACCTAAACATTAACTAAAAAAATAAAACCTTTAAAAAAAGCTAAAATAAAAACCTAAAACATAAACCAAAAAAAAAATGTAAACCTAAACATAAAAATAAAAAATAAACCCTAAACCTAAAAAATAAAATAAAAATAAAACTCAACTCAAAAATAAATCTAAATCTAAACCTAAACCAAAAAAAAAAAAAACTAAAAGAAAAAAGTTAAACTAAAATAAATAAACTAAACTAAATAAAAATAAAATATAAACAAAAATAAAAATAAAAAATAAAATAAACTAAAAAAAAAGAAAAGTTAAATAAACTATGTAAACCTAAACCTATCAGTTTATTAAATTAAAAAAAGCCCTAAACCTTAAATCGTAAATCTTAAACCCTAAATCCTAAACCCTAAACCTTAAACTTACAACCCTAAACCTACAATCATAAACCCTAACCCTAAACCCTAAAAAACCTTAAACTGTAAACCCTAAATCCTAAACCCTAATCCTAAACCCTAAACCTTAAAAGGATAAACCCTAAAACCATAAACCCTAAATCGTAAACACTACACCCTAAAACCTAAACTGTAAACCCTAAACCCTAAACCTAATCCCCAAACCCTAAACCTAAACCTAAAGTAACTAAGTAAATTAAAAAATAAATCTAAACTCTAAAACCTAATAAACCTAAACCTAAACCTTAACCTTAAGAATGGGCAGAACCTTGATGGCAGGAACATCACTATTAAATAGGCTCAATCTAGATCTAGCAAAGGAGGCGAAGGTGGAGGCGGCGGTTATCATAGTAGTAGTGGGGGAACTAGAACTGCTGGTGGATATGGAGGTGGTGGTCGAAGTTGTGGTGGTTATGGAGGCAAGAGGAGCGGCGGAGGTTACAGCCATAGTGGTGGCGGAGAGAGACATCGAGGATATGATGGTGGATCCTGTTACTCAAGAGGTCGGGGTGGTTCTGATGGAAACTAGACAAATTAAAGAATGAACGATCCGATATGCTGCTTATGGAACTATGTCTTTACAGTAAAGAAGGTTCTAGTTATCTAGGGTCTTTGATTTGCTCTATGCATGCTCATTTTTGAATTATGTCATCACTTGTGTCTTAGAAAACTTGGTGTGTTACTTAGTTGATGAAATTAAAAAAAAAGTGTTGAATCTGAATTTGTTCTATGTCTAAAAAAAGCCAAAACCCTAAACCCTAAACTAAAACCTAAACCCTAGACCTAAAACCTAAACTTTACACCCTAAATCCTAAACCCTAAAAACCCTAAACCATAATCCTTAAATCATAAAACACTAAACCCAAAAACTGAAACCCAAAGCCCAAAACCCTAAACTCTAAACCTTACACCCCAAAACTTAAAACCCTAAACTCTAAACCCTCAACTAACCCTAGACCCTAAACTTAATAAGCTAAAAAAGCTAAACCTAAACTAAATAAAATCTAAAAATATAATAAATAAAAAAACATAAACCAAAATAAAATAAAATAATGAAATAAAATCAAACCCTAAACTAAAACCTAAACCCAAACCTAAAAAGAAACTAAAATAAAAAATAAAAACTAAATGAAAATAAAATAAATAAAAACCTAAACTAAACTAAAAAAAATTAAAAACCAAAATAAAATTAAAACTAAACCTAAAATAAAAATAAATTAAATTAAAAACTAAATAAAAACCTAAACCTAAAAAATAAACCTAAAAATAAAACCTAAAAATAAATTAAAAATAAAACCTAAACCCTATACCTAAAATATTTTAAACCTAAACCTAAACCTAAACCCTAAATAAAATAAAATAAATTAAAAATAAACCTAAACCTAGAATAAAAAGGAAAACTTAAAAGTAAACCTAAAATAAAAACCTAAAACCTAAACCTAAAAAAATAAAATAAAAACTTAAACCTAAAGATAAAAATATAAAATAAAACCTAAACCTAAAAAGAAAAAATATAACCTAAACTTAAAAAAAAAAAAAAAAACTCAACTAAAAAATAAACCTAAACCTAAACATAAACCTAAAAAATAAACAAAAAAAAATAAAAAACTTAAACAAAAATAAATAAATTAAACTAAATAAAAAGAAAAAATAAGCATATATAAAAATAAAAAATAAAATAAACTAAAATAAATAAAAAATAAACTAAATAAACCTAAACTATCGTTACTTAATTTAAGTAAAAAAACCCTAAACCTAAATCTAAACCCTAAACCCTAAACCCTAAACCTAAACCCTAAAACTAACCCTAAAAAAAAAACCCTAAAACCTAAACCCTAAACCTAAAGCATAAACTGTGAAACCCTAAACTTAAACCATA
>JAKCPB010001090.1:0-55126 GCA_021442155.1 Cymbidium sinense
GGTTCTTAGACTCATAATGTTGACAAATACACTTGGGTCAACCAAAACTGTAAAAACCCAGTATCTGCCAACATTCATTGTAATATAAAGAGGCCGTTGTGCTCGGTCATCCCTAGGAGTATGTCTTCATCGCTAAATGTAAATAAATAAAAACCTAAACCAACAAACTAAACCTAAAAATAAAACTTAAAAATAAATAAAAAATAAAACCTACACCCTAAACTAAAAAAAAACTAAACCTAAATTGAAAATAAAATAAACCTCAACCTAAATGAAAATAATCTAAAATAAAATAAATAAAACCTAAACCTAAACCTAAATAAACTAAACCTAAACCCTAAACTAAAAAATAAATGAACTAAAAATTAACCTAAACCTAAATAAAAAAAATAAAACTAAAATAAACTTAAAATAAAACCTAAAACATAAACTTAAAAAATAAAATAAAACCTAAACTAAACTAAAAATAAAAATAAAACCTAAACCTAAAATAAAATAAAAATAATACTAAACTAAAAAAATAAACCTAAACTTTACCAAACTTAAAATAAACTAAAATAAAAACCTAAACTAGAGATAAATAAACTTAAAACAAATAAATAAAACTAAATTAAAATAAAAATAAACTTAAATAAAATAAAAAAGTAAATATTAAATTAAATAAAAAATAAACTAAATAAACCTACCACTTTACTTAATTTTTTTTTAAAAAAATGAAACCCAACCTTAAATCCTAAAACTAAACCTGCAATCCTAAACCACAAACCTGGACTAAACCACTAAACCCTAAATCCTAAACCCTAAACCATAAACCAACCACCCTAAACCACACAACCTAAACCACACCGAAACCTAATCCTAAACTAAAGTAACTAAATATATTAAAATATAAACTTAAACCTTAAAACTAATAAATCCAAACATAAACACTAAGAATGGGCAGAACATTGACTGCAGGAACATGACCATCAACCGATCGTCTAGATCGCGGTGGAAGCGGACGTGGAGGTGGCGCTTATCACAGTGGTGGTGGGGATTTGGAGGTCTTGCGGATATGGAAGTGGTGGTTGGAGTAGTGGTGGTTATGGATGCGGGGGGAACGATTAAGGTGACAGCCTTGGTGGTGGTAGAGGGAGAGATCTAGGATATGATGGTGGATCCCACAACTCGAGTAGGGGTGGTTACGATGGTAGTGGAGAAAGCGAAGAAGCGCCAATCAGATCAACTACTTGTGAAACTATGTCTTTACAGTAAAGACAGTCCTAATTATCTATGGTTTTTTATTTGCTCTATGTTGTTCATTTTTTATCTATGTCATCACTTATGTGTTAGAAAACTTGATGTGTTACTTGGTTGATGAAATTGAAAAGAAGAAATATTGAATCTGAATTTGTTATTTATTAAAAAATAAATAAATAAAATTGAGAACCACTAAAATATAAAATACACAACCCACTTAAAACCTAACCACAAACCACTAAAAAACTAAACCTAGGGTTTTAATTTTTTTTAAAAACCCTAAACCACTAAACTCTAAACCACAACCCTAAACTCTAAATCTTAACACTAAAACCACTAAACCCTACCCCTACATGGGACCAACTGGGCTCTAAACCACCACTGACCCACACACTTAACCACCCTAACTGATCACTAATCATGACAGATCCTGGCCTGTGAGGTACTAAACCATGGGCTCTAAACTACCTGACCCTGAGGCCACAGAGCCCTGGCGGGTGAGCTAGGCCCTAGGCCCTGGTAATACAAAACCTGACTCTGGCCACAGTCACAGGCCACTAACATGGAGCCACTGAGCCCTAGTACTGGCTCAAAACTTTAGGCCTAAAACTAACTGAGCCACAAACCACAGGACCTCACTTAAAAGAAAATAGAAATAAAAAAGCCTAAAATTAAAGGCTACCAAAACAAAATAAAATAAAGATAAAGAAAGGTAAAAATAAACAAAATAAAATAATTAAAAACCTAAACTAAAAAAAAATAAAATAAAAGGTAAAAGTAAATAAAATAAAACTAAACATAAAGATAAAATAAAATAAACCTAAAATAAAATAAAATATAAATAAAACCTAAACATAAAAAAATAAACCAAAAATAAATAATAAATAAAACCTAAAACCCTAAACTAAAATCTATAAATAAAATAAAATAAAACTTAAAACATATTAAAAATGTAACTAAAATAAATAAAACTTAAATAAATAAAATAAAATAAAATAAAAAAAATAAACTAAATATAAAAAAAAAATTAAACCTAAAATAAACCTAAAAAACCAAAACCTAAACTAAACCCTAAACCAAAAAAAGATAAAATCCTAAACCTAAAAACTAAATCAAACCTAAAATAAAATAAAGAAACAAATAAAATAAAAAACTAAAATAAAATAAAGCATAAACTAGAACCTAAACTTAAACTAAACCTAAAAAGAAATAAAATAAAATAAAAAATAAAAATAAAACTAAATAAAATAAAACCTAAAAAAATATAAACCTACAAATGACATAAACAAAATAAAATGAAGGAAAAATACATCAACCAAAGAAAGGAGTGAAATTACTCTTAAAAGTGGATGGTAAAGAATATGTATCTTTTTTTATAATCAATAATCTCTAAATACAATATCAGATCCACTATCATTAATAGTTAGACATAAATTCATTGGCATTCTATCCTTAATTATGTTAAGTAATGAAAAGAATATTCAAACTCAAAACTATCATTTTTACACTTGATAAATTAGAAAAAATTATATAAAATACTTTATATTCTTATTTTATTATTGATAATTAGAAGTAATTCTTAAATAGTAGACATAATATAATACTTTATTCTTTATGTTTTAGGCTTAGGTTTTTTTTATTTTTAGGTTTAGGTTTAGGATTTTATTTTATTTTTTTAGGTTTAGGTTTTAGGTTTTTATTTTAGGTTAATATTTGTTAGTTTCCTAAACCCTAAATTCTAAAACCATAACCTAAACCCTACCCTAAAATAAAATAAACTAAAAATAAATAAAAAAAATCATAGTAAACTAAATGCGAGAAATCTCTTGGTTTGTAATTTAAAAAAAAAAAACCTTGAACCTAAACCCCAAAACCTAGGCTCAATCCTAAATCCTAAACCATAAAGGCTAATACTGGATCCTGACCTGACCCTAAACCCTGAGCCTTAAACCCTAAATTTAAAAATGATTAAAATTAAAAAAAACCATAAGCTGAGCCCTGACCCTAAACCATTGAGCCCTCCCTGGGCCCTGTGTAATGCCCTGGGCCACAAACCCTGAGCCATGGGCCTGGGCCCTGGGCCACAGGCCCTGAGCCACAGGCCCTGGGGCTAGATCTTGGGCCCCCAGACCCTGGGCCCTAGGCCCTGGGCCAGGCCCTGATCCTTTAGCCCCAGGATCAGGCTGGGCCACAGGCCACTGAAGCAGGCCCTGGGCCTGCAGTCCTGACCCTGGCTCTGCCCTGGGCTTAGGCCCTGGGCTGAGCCCAGGGGCCTGGGGTTGGGCACTAGATCCTGGGCTGAGCCAGCAGGCCTTGAGGCTGAGGCCTGGGCTAGAGGTGAGGCCTGATTAAAAGGATTTGAGGCTGGGCCTAGCTAAGATAAGATAACAGATAAAACTAGGCTAAGATAAAGATAAATGAAGACCTGACTAGGCTAAAGAATAAACCTAAAAGATGAGCCTGAGTAAAGATGCCAGACAGACATAAAAGGCTGGATAAAATAAGTTTAAAGGCTACCTAAGATAAGATCTCAGAATAAAACCTGAATGGAGATTAAATTAAACCTAAAATCAAGGTTTTAAAAAAAAACTAGGCCTAAGATAAAGAAAATAAAATAAACCTAGAGATTGAGAATAAACTAAACTAATATAAATGACCTAATAGAACTATAAATAAAATAAATGAAAATAAAACCTAAACCAAAACTAAAGATAAAACCTAAAAAAAATAAAGCCTAAGTACAAACTTAAAACTTAAACCTAAAAGAAAATAAAATAAAACCTAAACTAAACCTAAAAGAAAAAAATAAAACCAAGACCTAAAACAAAATAAATATAAAACTAAACTAAAAATAAGCATACACATAAACTTAAAAATAAACTAAATGAAGAAAAGCTAAACAAGATTAAATAATCCTAAAATAAATGAGACTAAATATAAATAAGGATAAACCTAAATAAAATTTAAAATCAAATAAAGCTAAAATAAAATAAAACTAAATTAAATAAACTAAAATAAACCTGGGTTTGCTTAACTAAAAAAAAGCGCTAAGGCAGAGCTCCAGATCCTAGGCCCTAGGCCATAAGGCATAAGGCTAAGACCCTGGGCCTGGGCACTAAATCCACACGGACAGCCAAGACCTAGGCCCTGGGCTAAAACTTGGGCCCTAACCATGGCAGTGGGACTACTCTGACCCTGGGCCACTGAGCCCTAGGCCACTGGGCCACAGGCAAGCCCATGCTCTGGGTGCACTAGGCCACTGAGCCCACAAAGCCACAGAGCACTGAGGCTAAGGCCACTGGGCCTTGAGCCTAAATCCTGGGCCATCACTGAGGCTGAAGTGGGCAGGCAGGGTGAGGCATGAGCACTGGGCTGGGCCCTGGGCTCTAGGCCTGTCAGCCCTGATAAGATCCTGGGCCACTGATCCGAGGCCAAGGCTTGAGCCTGGGCCTGGAGTGAGTAAGACACAAAGGCTTGAGCCTAAAATAAGATCATAAAATAAAATAAAATAAAGCATGAAGCTAAAACCTGAGCCTGATCACAAAAGATAAAATAAAGATAAAGTAAAATAAAATAAAATAAAATGAACCTACTAGTTAAAGGAGAATAAACAAATAAAACCTAAATAAAAGGCTAACTAAGCGTGAAATAAAATAAAATAGGCACGAGATAAAATAAAATAAAACCTAAACCTAAAAGACCACCAATTAAAATTAAAATAAAACTCAACCACTAAAAAAATAAAATAAAATAAATAAACCTAAACTAAATAAACTAAACTAAAATAAATAAAATCTCAGCCCTAAACCAAAATAAACTAAACCTGAACCTAAACCTAAAACTAAATGAAATAAAATAAAATAAAATAAAGCAAACCAAAACTAAAATAACACCAAAAATAAACATAAAATAAAACCTAAAACCTAAACTTAAAAGATAAAATTAAAACCTAAAACTAAACCAAAAATAAAAAAAAATAAAACCTAAAACTAAAAATAAAAGTGAAATAAAACTAAATTAATAAATAAGCATTAACTAAACATAAACCAAAAATAAACTAAGATAAGAGCTTAAACTAAAATAAATAAACTAAAATAAACTAAACAAGAATGAGAATAAATAATAAACTAAATAAAATAGAAAGCATATGATAAACTAAATAAGTTTAAACTGTTGGTTTGCTAATTAGAAAAACCACTGAGCCACAGGCCCTAGTTCTGATCCTGGGCCCTGGGCCCTGAGCCATGACCATGGGCCTGCAGGCCACTGACCCTGGGCCAGGCAAAGTGGCGAGGCCCCTGACCTGAGCCACAAGATCCTGGGCCACAGATCCCAGCTCGGCCACTGAGGCTCTAGGCCTTGACCTGGGCCCTGAGTAGTAAGGCCACTGAGCCAGAGGCCCCTGGGCCCTAGAGCCACAGGCCCTGAGCCAAGATGCAGAGGCCTGAGCCCAGGCTAAATGACCCAAAGATAAAGATAGGCTTAGGCATGATAAAGATCGTAAAGATAGATGAGGCCTGGGCTATGGCCTAGGCTGGGCCTAAGATAAGATAAAGATAAAGGTAAAGAGATAAATGATAACATACTAAACTAAAGATAAAATAAACCTAGATAAAAGGCCTAAATGATCTTAAGACTAAATAAAATAAAATAAAAGAAATAAGATAAAGATAAAATAAGATAAGATAAAGATAAACCTAAAACCTAAAGAAAGGCCTAAAAATAAATAAAGAAACCTCGACCCCAGACTAAAAAGCTAAACCTAATATGAATAAACAAAATAAAATAAACCTAAACTCTAAGATAAAATAAAACCTCAGTAGGCCAAACTAAACTAAAGCTGACCCTAAATCTGAAGCTAGGTGAGCAACATACTGATTAAGGCCCTAAACCTGAAGTAAAAAAATAAAACCTAAAATAAACATAAAATAAAACCTAAACATAAGCCTAAAATAAAATAAAACCTAGGCACGGACCTAAGAATAAAATTAAAGGCCTAAAATAATAAATAATAGACTCAATTAAGCCCTGAGCCCTAAGCCTAAAAAAATAAACTAATATAAAAACTCAAATAAAATAAAATGACCTGTAAGATAAAATAAATATACCCTAGGCTTTTAAAAAAAAACTGAACTAAGATTAAACAAAAACCTAAACTAAAGCTAAAATGGATTAAACTAAGATAAATAAACCCTAAACCTAAACTTAAAATAAACTAAACCTAAAGAAACTAAAATAAAATAAAATAAAGCTAAAGAAACCTAAACTAAACTATAAAATGAGCCAAAATAATCTTAAAATAAAACCTAAAACTAAACCTAAAAGATAAAATAAAACCAAGCAAATAAATAAAATAAAACCTAAACCTAAAAAAAATTAAAATAAAACTATTAAAGAATAAGCATTAACCTAATGTAAAACTAAAACAAACTAAAATAAAACTTAGGCTAAGATAGCTAGGCAAATAGATCTAAACAAGATGGGAAAATGGACCAAAGAGAATAAAAGATAAAAGGCTTAATAGGCCCTGGAATTGGTTTGTAGGTTGGAAAGATCCAAGAGGGGCCTGGGCCCAAGATCTGGCTAGGCCATGGAATACAGGCCTAGGCTGACATGGGCTATGGGCCACAGGCTGCTAGGTAGCCCTGGGCCACCACTGGGCTGGCCCTAAGGCTGGCGGGGCCACTGGGCCACTGGGCCCAGTCTTGGGCCCCTGAGGCTGGCCTGACTGGAGCCACTGGGCCACTGACCGCCAGCCATCAGGCAGACTAGGCTCTGAGGCTGGGCTCCCTGGGTGGGCTGCAGGCCCAGAGCCTGGGTGCCCCTGGGCCTGGGCACTAGCCACAGCTATAAAGACCCTAGGCACTGAGCCTTTCAAGGCTGTACTGGGCCAGAGCCAGGCCTGGGCCCGCCACTGAGGCCACTGGGCCCTAGACCATGGGCCAGGCCACTGATCCTGAGCCCTGGGCCAAGGTTGAGGGACTGATCAATTAGATAAATAAATAATAAACATCTTTACAGGGGTTAAAATAAAAATAAATAATAAATCCTGAACAAAATAAAATTAACTGGAATAAAAACCTAACTAAAGATAATGATTAAACTTAGGATGGATTAAAATATAAAATAAAATTAAAATCAAGACTAGATAAACCTAGGCTAAATATAAACCTAAAAATAAATAAAATAAACCACATGACTAAAAAAAACCTAAACCTAAATGAAATGAAAATAAAATAAAATAAATAAGCCCTAGCTTAGACCTAAGCGTAAAATAAACTAAACCTAAACCTAAACTAAATATAATAAAATGGATAAAATAAACTTAAAGCTAGTAAAATAAAACCTGAAATAAACAGATAAGGATTATAAAACCTAAACCTAAACTAAAATAAGACCTAAACCTAAACTAAACCTAAAAAATAAAGTAAAATGAGAAAACCTAAAATAAATAAACTAAACTAAATAAAATAAAAATAAACCTAAATTAAAATTAAAATAAACTCAATATACTAGATATAAAATAAAAAACCTAAAATAAAATAAAATAAAATAAACTAAACTTGAAAATAAACATAGAACCCTAAAATATAAAAAATAAAACTTAAACCCTAAACTAAAATTATAAACATAAAATAAACAAAATAAAATAAACATTTACTAAACAAAATAAACTAAACTAAATAAATAAAACCTAAAAACCTAACCTATAAAAAAATATTAAATCTAAACCCTAAATTAAATAAATAAAATAAACTAAAAGTAAACCTAAACCTAAATTAAAAAATAAAACCTAAAAATAAACCTAAAAAAAAAACTTAAACATAAACAAAAAAATAAAAAAATAAAACCTAAACAAAAAAATAAACATAAACATAAACCTAAACCTAAAAAATAAACTAAAATAAAAAAATCTTTACAAAAAATAAATAAACTATAAATAAATAAACTAAACTAAATAAAAAATAAAAATAAACGTAAATATAATTTTAAATTAACTAAAATAAATAAAAATTTTACTAAATAAACTAAATAAACCTAAACATATTAGTTTACTTAATTAAAAAAAATCCCTAAACACTAAACCCTAAACCGTAAACACTAAAACTAACCCTTAACCCAAAACCCTAAACCAACAACCCTAAATAAAAAAAATTGCAACCCTCATCCCTAAACCTTAAAACTAACCTTAAACACTAAACCAAAAACCTATAACCCTAAACCAAAAACCTATAACCCTAAACCCTAAACCCTAAAACCTACAACCCAAAACTCCAAACCCAAAACCCAAAACCCTAAACCGTTAACCCAAAACCCTAAACCGTTAACCCAAAACCCAAAACCCTAAAAACCTAAAAACCTTAGCCTAAACAAAAATAACACCTAAAAATAAAATAAATAAATAAAATCTAAACTTCAATAAAATAAAATAAAAATAAATCAAATAAAACCTAAACCTAAAAATAAAATAAAACAAAAAATAAAAACTAAACTAAATTAAAATAAATAAACACCTAAAGTAAATTAAAAATAAAATAAACCTAAAAATAAAAAACTTAAATAAAATAAAACACAAATTTAAAATAAAAATAAAATAAACAAAAAATAAAATTAAATAAAAACTAAATAAAAACCTAAACCTAAAAAATTAAACCTTAAGAAAACCTAAAAATAAATAAAAAATAAAACCTAAACCTTAAACTAGAAAAAAACTTAAACCTAAAATAAACAGAATAAAATAAACCTGAACCTAAACTAAAATAAACTAAACTAAAATAAATAAAACCTAAACCTAAACATAAAATAAACAAAACCTAAACCCAAAACAAAATAAATAAAATAGACTAAAAAGAAGTCTAAACCTAAACTAAAAAATAAAATTTAGAAGTAAACCTAAAATAAAACTTAAAGCCTAAACTTAAAAAAATAAAATAAAAACCTAAACTTAAAAAAATAAAAAATGAAACCTAAACCTAAAAAATAAAATAGAAATAAAATTAAACTAAAAAATAAACATAAACATAAACATAAACCTGGAAAATAAATTTAAATAAAAAAACCTAAAATAAATAAATAAAACTTAAATAAATAAACTAAATTAAGTAAAAATAAAATTAAATTAAACTAAAATAAATAAATAATAAACTAAAATAAATAAAAAAACTAAATAAACCTAAACCTACTAGTTTACTTAATTTTAAAAAAAGAACCCTAGCCCTAAAGCCTAAGCCTAAACCGTAAATCCTAAACCCTAAACCCTAAACCCTAAAACTAACCCAAAACCATAAACCCTAAACCTGCAAGCCTAAACCTACAATCCTAAACTTTAAATCGTAAACCCAAAACCCAAAACCCTAAACTGTAACCCTAATCCCTAATTGCTAAACCCTAACCCAAACCATAACTCCAATCCCTAAACCCTAAACCCTAAAATCTAAATCCTAAAACTGTTAACCCTAAACACTTAACTAACCCTAAACCCTAAACCCTAAAAACCCTAAACCCAAATGCCTAAACTATAAACCCTAAACCCAAAACTAACTAACTAAACCTGTTATCCTAAACTCTAAAACTTTAAACCCTAAAGCATAAACACTAAACCCTAAACCCTAAGCCTTCAACCCTAAACCTTAAAAAACCTTAAACCCTAAACCCTAATCACTAACCCTAAACTAAAATAAATAAACCTAAAATAAATAAACTAAACTAAATAAAAATAAAAAATAAAATGAACTAAAAGAAAAAAAATAAACTAAATAAACCTAAACCTATTGGTTTAATTAATTTTAAAAAAAATAAAAACCTAAACTAACCCTACACCCTAAACCATAAACCCTAAACCCTAAACCCTAAACCTTAAACCCTAAACCTTAACCCTAACCTTAAACCCTAAACCCTAAACCCTATACCCTAAAACCCTAAACACTAAACTCAAAACTAATCCTAATCCCTAAACCCTAAACCCTAAAAACCATAAAGCCTAAACTCTAAACCCTAAACCCTAAACTAACCCTAAATCCTAAGCTAACCAAAAACCCTAAACCCTAAACCCTAAACCCTAAACCTTAAACCCTAAACCCAAAAAATCCTAAACCATAAAGTCTAAAGCCCAAACCCTAATCCCTAATCCCTAAACCCTAATCCCTAACCCCAAACCATAAACCCTAAAAGCATAAACCCTAAAACCCTAAACCCTTAACCCTAACCCTAAACCTAAACCCTAAATTTCAAACCCTAAACCTAAACCTAAAGTTACTAAATAAATTAAAAAATAAACCTAAACCCTAAAACCTAATGAACCTAAACATAAACTTAAACCTTAAGAATGGGTCAAACCTTGATGGTAGGAACATCACCGTCAACCAGGCTCAGTCTAGCTCGATTAGTGGCAGTGAAGGTGGAGGCGGCAAGCATCAGCGGTGGTGGGATTTGGAGGTGTTGGTGGATATGGAGGTGGTGGTCAAAGAGGTGGTTAAGGCTGAGGAGCGATGGAGGTTAAAACCATGGTGGTTGCGGAGGAAGAGATCGAGAGATATGATGGTGGATCTCGCCACGAGAGGCTTGGGTGGTTCTGATGGGAACTAAAGTAACTGAAGAACTGCTAATCCAATCTACTGTTTATCGAACTATGTCTTTATAGTAGATACGATTCTAGTTATCTAGGATTTTTTATTTACTCTATGCATGCTCATTTTTTATCTATGTTCTCACTTGTGTCTTGAAAACTTGGTGTGTTACTTCATCGATGAAAATGAAAACAAGAAATGTAAAATTTGAATTTGTTCTCGGTTAAAAGAAAAAACCAAAAACCCTAAACCTAAAACCTAAACCCTAAACCCTAAAACCCTAAACCCTAAACCCTAAATCCTAAAACCTAAACCCTAAACACTAAACTAAAACCTAAACCTTAAACCTAAAACCTAAACCTTAAACCCTAAAAACACTAAACCCTAAACCCTAAACCTAAACCCTAAATCATAAACCCTAAATCCTAAACCCTAAACCTAAACCCCAAACCCTAGACCATAAACTCTAAACTAACCCTAAACCCTAAACCCTAAAAAGCTAAAAACCTAAACATAAACTAAACAGAACCTAAAAATAAAATAAAATAAATCTAAACCAAAATACAATAAAACATAAACTAAAACCTAAACCTAAACCTAAACCTAAAAAGAAAATAAAATAAAATAAAACCCAAACTAAAAAATAAACTAAACTTAAACTTAAACCTAAACTAAATAAAATAAAATGAACTAAAATTAAACTTAAACCTAAATTAAAAAATAAAATCTAACAAAACCCAAAATATAAACCTAAAACCTAAACCTAAAAAAATAAAATAAAAACATAAACGAAACCTAAAAATAAAAAATAATACCTTAACCTAAAAACAAAATAAAATAAAACTAAACTAAAAAATAAACCTAACCCTAAACAAACTTGAAAAATAAACTCAAATTAAAAACCTTAACTAAAATAAGTAAACCTAAAATAAATAAACTATACTAAATAAAAATAAAAATAAACCTAAACAAAAAAAATAAAATAAACTAAAATAACTAACAAATAAACTAAATAAACTAAATAAACTTAAACCTACTAATTTACTTAAGTTAAAATAAAATAAAATAAAATAAAATTAAAATAAAAAAAAACCTTAGCCTTAAACCCTAACCCTAAAACTAACTATAAACTATAAGCCCTAAACCTGAACCAACAACTTAAACCCTAAATTAATACCCTTAAAACCTTAAACCCTAAACCCTAAACCTAAACCCTGAAGCCTAAAACCCTAAACCCTAAACCCTAAACCCTAAACTCTAAAACCTACAACCCTAAACCCTAAACCCTAAGCTTGAAATCGTAAACCCAAAACCCTAAATCATAAACCCTAAACCCTAAATACCTAAAAACCTAAACCTAAACTAAATAAGACCTAAAAATAAAATAAATAAATAAAAATAAACCTAAATTTAAAAAAATAATAAAAATAAATAAAAACCTAAACCTAAACCTAAACCTAAACCTAAACCTAAAAATAAAGTAAAATAAATATATGTCATGTGGTAGTAATTGAATTAAATTAATCTTAAGATGCCTTTCATTTTGAATATGATTATTTAAAGTGAACCTAGACATAGAATTAATTAAATAATTTAATAAGCCATTCACTAAAGAGAACTAAATCAAATTAACATACTTTAAAAAGTGAGTTAAGGTAGGGATGAAAAAGGGCAATCCACTTTTCCTCTTTTATAACACTTAGTTGCTAAGTGTAATCAAATGAAATGAAAACAAAATTAAAATTCTCAAATCAATTATACTACTTCAAGTGAAATCAACCTTTCATGTTAAATTGAAACCTTCTACACTTAAAAAATACAACACTAATGCCTAACAAGACTTACCACAGAAGCCTTAATACACACATTAAAATTAATTCACCACTTCTAGCTCTAAGTTAGGATGGTGTATGATGTGATATATGATTTTTTATCATGTATTATTTTAGATTAGATGTTAGGATGTACGCTTCATAGACTGGATGATAGGCCAATATTTACCTAATCATGTTTTCTATAGGGGATTATGCTTAAGGAAGCTTAAAAATACATGTGAATGGTCTTTTGTGCAAGTTGCTTAAATCTTTAAGCATAATCTAAGTTAGGATAGGTGGGCTTAGTTACCCATGTGTATGCTAAGTCCAAATAATAAATACAATTGGGATTATATGTATATTTAGCTAACATATATTTTGCAAGTGTAGATAGATTTACTTTTCCCATAGAAATGTAATTTTTTCAATAGGAATTAGGATTAGTGCTATGGGGGATTAGGATGAGTAGTGGCTAGAAGGCTTTGTCCTGGAGTGCTCTGTGATGCCTTTGAAGCAATCACCATCCAAATCAAAGAAATAACCAAATCATAAATGAAGATATGAAGAAAGAAGACCCCCATAGAATTTAATACAATTATTATTATTCTTTCATATTCCAGGTTGTATAAGGGTAGAGCTCGACTACCCATCTTTTCCCTCTTCGGGTTGTACGGAGGTACCCGACCGCACCGATCTTTTATTCTTTTATGATAGTTTATATAATTGTTTGATGTTATGTTTACATATTGCATTATGGCATTTTTTGTTGTTTCTTAAATGATTGATGCTTTAATGTGTGGCTTGGATAACGATTAGGATAAAAATAGCTTTTCTACCAAACTAATCACTCATAACTAAATTTTAAACAACTCATAACTTCATCATAAAGCCTAAGACATAAATAAGATAATTAAAAGATTTAGCAACCCCTTAGCTGTATGGTTGTATGTTTTACATCATGCATGCATATTATTCTCTATAGAACATGAAGGATATCCATCCTTGCATGATAGAGGAATGCTTGACCTGTGAAGGTATCCCTTGTGGTGGAGAACGCCTTCTTTTAGCTGATTTGACCTATAACCTATTTCATCATGCATTTAGGCATAAGAAATTCTAAAGCCTCTCAAAATGATGTGTCTAAAATGAAATAAAATTTGAAAATATTTTGCATCTATAGATTAAGTCATATGCTCATACCACTCATGCTCTAGTCTCTTTCTAATCAAATAACTACCCTAGATATCTTGCAATTTATAATGTCTAACTACATGGTTTTAAAATCATAGAAGTTAGTAGGACCACTCAAAGATTATAAGTCCGTAAGTTAGATAATTTATTCTCTCTTGTGGAGGTAAACCCTTATGTCCACTTGTCACTTAGATTTAGGTCATGCTTTAGCTCGTAATGAAGCTCCCTATATTTAGGTACATAGTAGCTATTTCCTTCACTATGAGCATAAATCCTCACCTCTTAGGAATTCCCATAACCTTATTTTGGTAATTTATAGGCCCTAGTAATCGGATTAAATTTCAACTCAAAATATATAAATCTCCTCAATTTCAAAATTATAAAGCACAACCATAGGATAGATTGGAATGCTCATTAGGCTTCCTAGTATCATGAGCATTTCCTACTTATTTCATTTGAATTCTAAAATAAAGTCTTCTCCTTGAACATTCCTAATTGATTTTCCAAATACAACCAATCTTTTGATAGTCTAACCTTGAAATCTTTGGAGATGATAATTGTCTACTTTAATTGAGAGTATTCTTAGGAAATTTTATTTCTAAGATGTAATAACTATAGAGGCTTACCTCCATAAGAAACTTAAGAGCATGGTTTAATATAAACCCTACTTTATTTATCCATGTAAAGTAGGGGATAAATCTATGGTACATTCGAATATCCATCGTGCTTAAGGAGTTTTTGTTACATGATTAAGTCCATTGTAGGGTGATGCCTCTATCTTTCGAGATAGTACATAATACCTCAATCTTGTACCCGATCAGCTTAAAAAGTATCCCCCTATGATTTGTGTGGTGTCCCCCCCTATACATCCAAAATAAACACCACAAGAACCTCTCTCCTTATTCATTGAATCCTCTCAACATCATCCTTTCTTTTTAGAGTTTGGAGATGCCGATCCTTAAGTAGACAAGGGTTCTTAGACTCATAATGTTGATTGATACACCTGGGTCAAATAGAACTTTGGATAGCCTGTATCTGCCAACATTCACTATAATATAAAGAGGAGGTTGTGCTCAATCATCCCTAGGAGTAAGTCTTCATCGCTGAATGTAACTCCTAAGATGTCATTCTAGTGGCAAGCCTCCTCTTTACTAGCAGTCAGCTGAGCTAAGCATATCTCTAGATTAAATAAGACCTTAATTAGAGATTCCCTCTTCTCTTTGGATAAGACAAGGGCGTAGTATATGCTTAACTTAGCTGGAAACTTTGTAAAGTGAGCTAAGATATTGTAATCAACACTGTATTGGTCCTCCCTAAGCATATACTAATATATACAACTTTGTAAAGTGAGCTAAGACTAATATATGACTTTCCTTAAATACAAACATATGTATAAAAGAAATGAAATAGAAAAGGAGAATGCAAAAGTTGTTTAATGGATTCATTTTATTTATGCAATTTATGTATGCAAGTTTAGGTACCCCTTCTTAAGTGATAGCATAGAGAAGAATAGGGTACATAATTAAGTAAGTGTTGGGTTCTTTTCAAATGAACCCTACCTCTTACCAACTCTTATTCAAAACTATACCAACATAAGAAAGAAAGGAAACATATGATAAGGATGCCTTTATAATCTATCACATGCAAACTCATAATTAAAATATAAGTCTCATACTTTCATATTTGGTATTTGATTTGTGTATTTTGAAAATAATTTGGATTTAGCAGTGATAATAGCCATTCATATTTC
The DNA here is from genome assembly GCA_021442155.1 of Cymbidium sinense. Classification (NCBI taxonomy): domain Eukaryota; kingdom Viridiplantae; phylum Streptophyta; class Magnoliopsida; order Asparagales; family Orchidaceae; genus Cymbidium; species Cymbidium sinense. The sequence continues at coordinate 15,561 of JAKCPB010001090.1, forward strand.
TACTTTAGCCAACACATACAAACTTGACATAAAGTAAACAATTTCATTTTTTAAAATTTGAATTTGAATAATATGAATGCTTGAAACACATGACATACAAATTTAACATGTTGGAAAAAGATGAAAAGCAATGAAAGCATGTAAACAAGTTCATTTCACTTAAATCCTAAAGACATTCTTATAGAATAAGAAAATTTAAAATAAATCAAAGTGAACTCAAAGTGATTTTGTTTATTTTGAAGTTTGATTTAATTTTGGAAAAGGTGAGATGAGTTTGTTGTTCCTAACCCATTCCCACATGTGTTTGATAATTTTGTTTAATTTTTAGATAATTAGATCCATTTGTATGCATTGATTAGGTTAAGGTATGAATTAAGTAACTTAATTAACCCTTACTTACACCACCTCAGAATAATTAACCAAATAATTATGAGCCAATGAGATGACATAAAACTCACAAGGAATTTAAATTTGCAATGCATCTAATAAGAAAGTGGCCTAATGCAATTTGGCTAACAATTAAAAGTTAATTAAGCTAAGGGGTTTAGCTTAAGTAATTTCAAACACCCTTTCACACATGTGAATTGGGTTTTGATTTCCTTAATTGAACTTAGCTATTAAACACCTAAGCATCTACCCAAAGTAGATTAATTAAGTTTTGGAACTTTTTAGAATTATTAGAAATTAATTAAGGGGATAATTAATGAATTAACCCTTAATTAAGAGGAGATTAAGGAGAAAAAAGTGGGTTTAGGGAATAGCTTAGGAAATGCCACAAAAATATTCCATAAACCTTCTACTTATTGGATCTGACCTTAATCAACCCTAATCATGGATTAAATCACTAATTACACCTTAATTATCCTTAATACATAAGGAGGGTAATTAAGAAATTCATGTTTGATTCTTCTAATCAAGCATCAATAAATCCCAAGAAAATTGGGGAGGTAGAATTCATCCCTAAAACATATCCAAGAAATTTTGGATTAATCGGAGGCTTACTTAAAAGTAATTAGCAAAATAAACTTTCCAATAAAACCCAAATCATAGAAAAGAATAAATCAAAACCATTTGAAATTAATTTTAAAATATTCTAGGTTTAATTATCTATCCATAGAATTTTAATTCATATTTTGCTAAATTTTCTAGAGGAGAATTTTAGAAGATCCTTTATAAATAGAAATTAATTATGCATTTAACTAATCCGCTCACGTAAACGCTGGTGGCCAAATCCCATATGGTGGGCGGCACGTGATTTGATCCCTGCAGTCTGATCAAAGATCGGATGGCCAGGGATCTCCCCGTGGTTTTAAAATGAATAACAGATATCTCAACGTGTAAAATTATCTCAATCGTATATCTAAAATGCACGGATGGATGGCTGAGATATCTTGCGTTCTTCCCCTTGATCAACAGAGACTGTCCATGATCAAGGGGAAGATCCAAGCTCGATCTAGCATGGATTCAAATCAAAGATAACCCACACCATCTAAAGCAAATCCAACGATCAAAAATTGATGGGGTGAAATTTCTTTCACAAAGCTTTGCACCACATTGAGTTTAATGATTCAAAAATCCCATACCTCACTAGAGGTGATCACTGGCACTCGATTCCCTTGGAGAATCTTCATTTGCTTTAGATGAAGCCTTGATGAAGTTTTGAGCACTTGAGGTTGAGTGGATCTTCCTATGGGTCACCTCCTCCTTAGCTTAAGATTCATCTTTGATCCAATTCAATCCTTCCTTGCGTGATAACTCCAAAGGAAGCTTGGGTGCACTCAACTTAGTTCTCATGAAGTATGCAAGAGCAATTGGTGATTGAGTGAAGATGAAGTTAGCTCTTCAATGGACTTCCCCTATTTTCAAAGTCTGAAAATTGAGAAATTTCTTTTTCAAATCCTCTCTATGAAGCTTGAATACTCTGATGCTTACCTGAGTTCCTTAGCTTCAATTGACAAAGAGGAAGTGAGAATTGAATTGAATTAGGGGAGTATATCTCCCTTGAAGGATCGGTTGGACGGCAATGCTCTTCCCATTTTGATCCAATTGATCATAAGTCATTTGTTTAATGGGTAAGGGTCACATGTGGTTTGAGCCAAATGGAATTCAACCTCTTATGTGCTTGAATTTGAGTTTGAGTGGGAGTTTGATTTTTGCATTTTGACCCAAAGGGTCGGGTTTGGTCTACAAACCAATTGGGTTGACCCAAACCCATTGGGTTGGTTGCACCACTCTCCCTTAGGTCCCCTTGAGCTTTTAGGAAAGCCTCAAGTGGATGTGAAGAGGTTATGACCAAATTACCCATGGGTTAAGCCAAAATTTGTTCTATGACCTAGGGGTATAAATGGTCATTTTATTGTTTTTTTCACTTTGGGTATGTTGGGTATGTGAGAAACTTGGTTTGAAAGTTTCATGAGATTTAATTCATTTGATAGGGTTTGGCTCATGTTGACCCATTTGTCAAAATGGGTCAACTAAGTTGACCAATAGGTCAAATTGGGTCAAACCAAGGGTTGAGAATAGTTCATATGACAATTTGAAATATTTTGGTGACTTTGGTTTGATTCAATTTGGTATAGTTTTGAATTTGGCTCATATGTCTTCATTTAGGTCAAAAAGTTGACCCATTTAACCTATTTGAGGTAGGTCAAGGGTAGGTTTAGGTTTGGTTAGTCAAGTGGATTGGTATCTTTGTTTCCAATCAAGTTTATGTTCAAATTTGGCTCAACATAATCCCTTTAGTCATGTTGGGTCTAAATCAAGTTAGGTCTAGTTGGTCAATGAGGCTTTGGTCAAGTTCCACAAGTGATTTGGAATGGACTTGACCCATTGGTTTGATCAATTTGGTTTAAATCAGTTTTGACACATTTTGACCCTTTAGGTCAAAATGGGTCAACTTGGGTCAAGTGGCCAATTGGGCTAGGTTAGGCTCAAATGTTGCCTTGGTCAAGTTCAAACATAAGTCATGAGTAAATTTAGATCAATGGTTTTAATCGATTTGGCCAATGGTGGAATTTGGCTATGTTAGGTTTCATTTTGGTTTAAGTGACTTGGTCAACCAGGTTTGACTTGGTTTGACTCAATTTGATTGATTGATCATCCCATGATGATTGTTGATCATGATGAGAGGGATATATGAGTTTGGTTCAATCCAATTTGGTTAGGATCAAAATTTGGCTCATAAGGGTACTTTAAGTCACTTTGGGTCAAGAGCCTAAGTGGGTCAAATGGCTTAAGCTTGATTTGAAGTTGGTTGATCTTGTATATGGACTCATGATTGAAATATAAATCCATTTATAAATGGTTTAAAGTAAAAAATGGGTTTTGATCCATTTGACAATTTCATATTCAAAGGAAGAATGAAGGGTTTTAGGTTTGATTTTGACTTGGGTTTTGATTGAGTAATTGAAGTTTGGATTTATATATGAGCTCATGATTGTAGGTTGATTGAATCATTAGAAAATCAAGAGTTTGGCTTGATTTGAAGTTGATTTGGCTAAGTTCAAGATTTTGACTTCAAAGGCTTAGATTGGATTTGAGTTGATTTGAGTTTGATTTTGGAATAGGTTTTGATTGTTTGAATTTATATTTCATTTATATATGTGAATATAAATGAGAATATAAGTGGATCATGAGAGAATTTCAAGGATTTGAAGTGGTTTAATCATGATTTGGGCTAAGTCCATTATGAAAGATTTAAAGGACTTAGGAAAATTTGGAGTAAGGTTTTGAATTTTGAATTTTGTTTGATTGATTTATATTTATATTTCATTTATATATGTGAATATAAATGAGAATATAAAATAATTACGAAAATCCCATGACTTTGATATGGCTTGATCAAGATTTATGCTAAGTTCATTAATGGAAAATTAATGACTTAAGGAGATTTTAAATTGGGAATTTAATTTTGCCTTTGATTTGATTGATTTATATTTATATTTCATTTATATATGTGAATATAAAGAATATAAATGAGTTTTGAAAATCCCATGAGTTTAATTGATTTGAACAAAGTTTAGGCTAAGTCCATTAATGGAAAATTAAGGGACTTAAAACAATTTCATGAATTGATTTGGAATTTTGAGTAGTTTGATTGATTTGAGTTTATATTTCATTTATATTTGTGAATATAAATTAGAATATAAATAGATTATGAGAAAATCTTAAAGATTTGATTTGATTTAGATCATGATTTTGGTAAGTGAAAATTTGGACTTAGAAATTTTAATGAATTTTGATCATGTAATCATGAATTTCAATCATAAGGAGTTGATTTGAATTTGGAGAAAATCAATTAAGATTTATTTAGAGTTTTAATTGAAATAAGGAAAGTGAGGAATGGTTTAAGTTATGGGTAAAATTTTCTTAACTCATGACCTATTCCTATGGCTAACTCTTCTAAGTCTCTAGGGATAGGTTTTATTCAAATCACTAGATGTGTCTTAAGATGAAGTAACTCTTAAAGTCTAAGAGAAATTTTATCTATGATGGATGGTTGAGAGCCCATTCTAAAAATAAGGTCAACAAAGGGTGTAAGTGTGGTGTGAGACAAGGAACACATTATATTGACCAAAATGATCAAAAACATCGAAAGATCACAAGCACTAATAAGCAATCTATCCTTAACCCAAGAAAAAGAAACAATTGCATAGTAATGTGGCTACTTATGCCCAAGACATAAGAGAGGAAAAAATCCACTAAGGGATGAGTGTGAACCTTCCACTAGAGAATTCAAGTCATCCACAAGGGAATGAAAGGTTTGATTTGATTCTCTAGAGAGAAAAATTTTATTTGTTTATTGGGAAGTGGGTTGAATTTGTTTTAATTTTTTAGGTTTTGAATTTGTAGATGAACCTTATTGGTTTGTGATGGATCGCACTGAGTAGGAATCATGGAGGCCAATACCCAACTTAGATTTACCAATCCAAAGAGGTAGTCTACTAAACACGTAGTAGGACTAGCCAATCAAAGGGATGCATTTCTATATACAATATGCATGAAGAAAGCATAGACTTACATCCTCCAAAGTAGAGAATGAGTAATCTATTGGTAAAGTGATTGAACCCAATCTAAGGTGACTATTAAGTGAATGCCACTGGGGACTTAGATTAGATCAAAGATGGGAAGATTGATTTCATTTTTTAGTTTTGTTCATTTGATTATGATGGATCCCATGGTTTACAATGAATGTGGTATGGGCTATGGAAGCATAGACCTAACTTAGATTTACCAATTCAAAGAGAGTAGTCTACCAACCATGAGGTAAGACTATCCAACAAAGGGGAAATGCCTTTCATTATACAATGGCGTGGAAGAAAGCAGGGACACACATCTTCAACAAGGAACCACAGGATTGGTTGCATTGGGCAATAAATCAAATTGATAGACTCTATTGAGTGAATTCCATTGGGGGACTTAAGTCAGCTCAAGTATAGTCAAATATTAATTTCATTTTTTAAATTTATTTATGGATTCCATTGGTTTGCAATGGGTCACACTGAGAAGGAGCTTATAGAAGCCTAGACCTATCTCAAATTCACTGAAATAAAGGGAATAGCTTTTCGGTCGATGGGAGAACTATCCAACCAAAGGAGTGCCTTTCAGTTTATAATAATCAATTGGGGGGAAGAAAGCTCATGGACTTACATCTTCTACTAGAAAAGATCACGGGTGATTTGTTGGCAACAAATCGAACCCAACCTAGGGCTGCTCGTTGATTTGTGATAATCATGCTAGAAATAATGCATCATATTCTTACATCTTTCAAAGTGGAATGACTACTAGGGTAACCTGCTTGTGGAAAAATAGATTGAACCTAACCTAAGGGTGACAATGAAGTGAGTACTGACTCGAGAATTTATCTCAACTCAGGTAGTCAAGTAATTCCTATAAGGAGTTCTGCTAACACTTCTTTAAAGATAGGATATCTACTTGGGAAAAGGGGCCCTTTGGGGGCTTGAATTCCAAATCCATAAGTGAATTAATTTTGTTTATTTTGTTATTTGTTTGTTTATTTTATCATGGACCCTATTAGTTTGTGAGGGATCATACTGAGAAGGAGCTTATATCAGCCTAGACTCATCTTAGATTTATTGAACCAAGGGAGAATCTGTGCATCTGCTGAACATATTCTCCAATCACAGGGGTGGTTACTAGAAAAGGGGAACTATACAATCTAGAAGTAACCTGGGTAGTGTCTAAATGGAGTCACAAAGGACTTGATCCAAATAGAGTGCCCATGGGATGCTGTAAGGGCTTAATCCAATACCCTAGAGAAAATGACATAGCTAGTCATATATCCAATAGGTATTCAGTTTCCAAATCGAGGAGAAAGCATGGGGACTCATATCTACCAAGAGTGGTATATTCATCGGGTGAGTCACTATCATCATAGTTAACATCAACCAACTTAAGGTGCCCATTGATTTGCCCCAATCAGCCTAGAAAGAAAGTTCAGGGACTCACATCCTCCTATAGTGGAACTAATTGCTAGGATAGTCTATCTTTAGCTCGACGGTGTAGACCCAAGGTGACTACTTAGTCAATGCCACTGGGGACTTAGCTCAAAAGTACAAGAAGAAAGGAGCCTCTTGGGACTTATCCTAAACCTCAAACATACCACCTTAGAGCATGATGGCTAGTTCAAAGAAAGCAGGGACTCACATCTTGAAAGGTCAACATGAGGTAGCTTTAGACGTGAAGCCTACCATACTAACAAGGTGCTCTTTAATTTGCAATGATCAAGTTAGGAAGCAAATATGGGGACTCACATCCTTTCATAAATGACCACTAAGGTGATTTACTAGGTGTAACATGTGACTGACCTATAGTAAATGAGTGAGTGACATGGGGCTTGCTCTCATCAAAGTAGCTTGAGATATAAGATTTACATTATGATGTGTTAAAGGAAATAGGATGCCTCTGGGGGACTCTTACACCAACCTTAAACACGCTAGGTATTTGATGAAGTGGTGCCATAGATGAAAAATAGGATTCCCGCTAAGAAAGAATGTTGCTTAGGTTTTCTCACACCTATCTTAGTTATGATAATCAAAATAGGATGCCTCTTAGATTCTCTTACACCTATTCTAAAAGCATCAGGATATTATGGTTATAATATGAAAGAGGGATAAGACGCCACTAGGGGACTCTTACACCTACCCTAAGCACGTCATGGCAGATTCACAAGATCAGCAAATAATGCTTCAAAAAGAAGAGAAGATTTGATGAATGCATGGCGATGATGGTCAGTGCATTTTACACATGTTGCACTGTGATGGGGTTACTTAAGTAGTCAAATCTCAAATGGCTTGGGACATGCGTTTGATCCTGGTGATCAAAGATCTACGGTCAAGGATCTCGTAGTTTTAAAAAATAATTAATAGATATCTAAACGTGTAGAACTATCTCAGCCGTCCATCTAAAATGCATGGATGGACGGTTGAAATCTCCCAAGTTCTTTCCCTTGGTCAATAGAGATCATCCATGATCAAGGGGAATATCCAACCTCGAACTAGCATGGATTGAAATCAAACTAAACCTACACCATCTAAAGCTAAAGAGCGGAAAATCCAACAGTCAAAAATTGATGGGGGGAAAATTTCTTTCACAAAGCTCCACACCACATTGATTTTAATGGTAAAAAAATCCCATACCTCGCTAGAGGTGATCAATTCCTTTGGAGAAGCTTGGTTGAGCCCTCAAAGTTTTGAGCACTTGAGGTTGAGTGGATCTTCCTATGGGTAACCTCTTCCTTGAGCTCATCTTTGATTCAATTCAATCCTTCCTCAGGGAACTAAAGGAAGCTTTGGTGCACTCAACTTAGCTCCTTGATGAAGTATGCAAGAGCAATTGGATGGAGATTGTGAAGAGGAAGTTAGCTCTTCAATAGACTTCCCTATTTTAAAGTCAAATGAAATGGCTTTCAAATCCTCATAAGAAGCTTAATACTCTAATGCTTTCTGTATTTCAATCAAAAGAGGGGAAGTGAGAATTGAATTGAATTAGTATATCTCCCCTTGAAGGATCATTTTAGTGCTCTTCCATTTTGATCCAATTGATCATGGGTTGTTTGATAAACACATTGTCCTTGAGCCAAAGAGTGGATTTGAGTTTGAGAGAGTTTGAATTTTGCATTTTGACCCATAGGGTGGGTTTGCTCTGGGACCATAAACCCAAACCCATTGTTGGGTGCACCACCTCCCTAGGTCTTCATGCCTTTACCAAAGCCTCGGTGAATGTGAAGTGGGTATGACCAAATTACATGTTAAGCTAAAATTTGTTCTATTTCTTAGGATAGAATGGTCATTTTACTATTTTTCACTTTGGGTATGTTGGTATGTGGAAAAACTAGGTTTGGCCAAGTTTCATAAGATTTGGAATTTATTTGATGGGTTTGGCTCATGTTGACCCATTTAGGTCAAAATAATCAACTTAAGTTGACCAATAGGTCAAATTTGGTCAAACCAAGGGTCAAGTTCTTATGACCATTTGAAATATTTTGGTGGCTTTGATTTGATTCAATTCAAGATAGTTTTGAATTTGGCTCATATGACTTCTTTAGGTCAAATGTGTCGCTCTATTTGACCAACTATTTGAGGTAGGTCAAGGGTAGGTTTTGGTTTAAGTCATATGGAGTGGATTGGCATCTTCGTTTCAATCAATTTTGTTATGATCAATTTGGGCTCATGACCCCTTTAGGTCATGTTGGGTAAGGTCAATTGGGCAAGGTTAGGTCTAATTGGCCAATGGAGGCTTTGGTCAAGTTCCACAAGTGATTTGGAATGGACTTGACCCATTGGTTTGGATCATTTTGGCTTAGATCAAGATTTGGCATATTTTGACCCTTTAGGTCAAAATGGGTCAACTTAGGTCAAGAGGCCAATCAGGCTAGGTTAGGCTCAAATGATGGCTTGGTCAAGTTCAAACATAAGTCATGAGTGAACTTAGATCAATGGTTTCAATTAATTTGTCCTATGATGGAATTTGGCTATGTTAGGTTTCATTTTGGGATAAGTGTTGACTTGGTCAACCCTTATGTTTGACTTGGTTTGACCCAATTTGATTGATTGATCATCACATGATGATTGTTGATCATGATGAGAGGATATATGAGTTTGGTTCAATCCAATTTGGTTTGGATCAAAATTTGGCTCATAATGGTACTTTAGGTCACTTTGGGTCAAGTGAGCCTAAGTGAGTCAAATGGCTTGGTCAAAGCTTGATCTGAAGTTTGTTGATCTTATAAATGGACTCATGATTGAAATATAAATCCATTTACAAGTGGTTTGAAGTCAAATGGGTTTTGATCCATTTAATTTCATATTCAAAGGAAGAATATGAAGGATTTTGGGTTTGATTTTGACTTGATTTTGATTGAGTGATTGAAGTTTGGATTTATATATGAGCTCATGATTATAGGGTTGATTGAATCATGAGAGAAAATCAAGAGTTTGGTTTGATTTGAAGTTGATTTGGCTAAGTTCAAGATTTTGACTTGAAAGGCTTAGATTGGATTTTGAGTTGATTTGGGTTTGATTTTTGGAATAGGTTTTGATTGTTTGAATTTATATTTCATTTATATATGTGAATATAAATGAGAATATAAATGGATCATAAGAAAATTTCAAGGATTTGAAGTGGTTTAATCATGATTTGGAGTAGGGTTTTGAATTTTTGAAGTTCGTTTGATTGATTTATATTTATATTTAATTTATATATGTGAATATAAATGAGAATACAAATGAATTATGAGAAAATCCCATGACTTTGATATGGTTTGATCAAGATTTAGGCTAAGTTCATTAATGGAAAATTAATGACTTAAGGAGATTTCAAATTGGGAATTTAATTTTTACCATTGATTTGATTGATTTATGTTTATATTTCATTTATATATGTGAATATAAATGAGAATATAAATGAGTTTTGATAAAATCCCATGAGTTTGAATTGATTTGATCAAAGTTTAGGCTATCTCCTTTAATGGAAAATTAAGGGACTTAAGAAAATTTCATGAATTGATTTGGAATTTTGAGTTTAGTTTGATTGGTTTGAATTTATATTTCATTTATATATGAGAATATAAATTAGAATATAAAAGGATTATGAGAAAATCTCAAAGATTTGATTTGATTTAGATCATGATTTTGGTTAAGTCCTTAAGAGAATATTAAGGACTTTGGCAAAATTTGGACTTCGGAAGTTTTAATGAATTTTGATCATGGGTTTCAATCATTGATTTCAATCATATGGAGTTGATTTAAATTTGGAGAAAATCAATTAAGATTGATTTGGAGTTTGACTTGAAAGAAGGAAAGTGAGGAATGGTTTAAGTTAATGGTAGGAAATTTTCCTAACACCCCTAAGGCATGAACTATTCCTATGGATAACTCTTCTAAGTCTCTAGGGATAGGTTTGAGTATCCACCTAATCAATAGATGTGTCTTATGACTAAGGAACTCTTAAAGTCTAATTTCTATGATGTAGGGGTTGAGAGCTCATTCTAAAAATGAGGTCAACACCTAAAAAAAAAAAAAAATAGAAATCTCTCATATATTTGAACCCCATTTAGTTTACCTAAATTTGTAAAATGAGGGTTCCAATTCAACAATCAAATCAAGTTAACAATTCAAGAAAAAAACATTCAAGACAATGTCTATATGGTTCTCTTTCTAGCAATGCAGATTCTAGCCCTCACGACCATCGAGAGAGGAGTGGCGTGCAGAAGCCACTTCTTCAATTTGACCTACAGTATGATTCTGAGTTTCCCTAATCGAAGGAGAAAGGCCATAAAATTTCCTTTGAAAGCCAAGAATAAGATCAATAAGGTTCTAGATAAGTATGATTCAAATGATCTGAATCCTAATTCCCAAAAGAAGACAACTCCCAAAATGACTATCACAATAATGGTCGTAATCCATAAAATAGTAGTACTGATGGAATTGATGTCTTTAAGGATTTCATCTCGGGTAGAGATACCCCCATTCTAAACTTTCATGGTGTCACTATCGACAAAGAGTTAGAATCATCAAATCTAATAGAAGAAATTTTGGGCACCATAAAAGAGTAGATAGACATCAATTCTACCTCTCTTTTAGAAGATATCATTAAATATCAAAGTAGTGGTCCTACCACTTTCATCAAGACCAAAGGAAAAAAGAAAATTAGTTGTTGGAAATAATCAAATTATAAATCCTTCTTGAGATACACCTCATAATCCAAAATAAGGGCATCAAACTAATCTGAAGGTTAATCATAAGGTCCTAAACTATCATGGAAGGTTGCCCACTAAGCTAAAATAATGAGTGCACCCTCACCTTCTCTATGGAGATAGAGGAGTGTTTGATTGGAACCTAACCTGATTCTTCCTTGCACAGTTAGTGGAAAACTCAAGTCATACTACATAGAATATCCTATGGAAAGAAAAGACAAACAATCCCTCCAGAGAACACAATATAAACAAAGACTAAAAAAAGGAGAGAAAAATGAAATAAAAGAAAAGAAATAAAGAAAATATTAAAAAAAATGAATGAAAAAAGAGAAGAAGAGAAATAAAAGAAGAAAAGAGAAAAAGAAAAAGTAAAGCACTAATAATACACATTGATTTGGAATCCAAAGGATAAATCATGTGTATGAGATGTAAATTTAAAGAAAAGGAGAGAAAAAGAATATACAAAATAAATTTTGAATCTACTTTTGACAAGTCTTTAGAGTAGATAATAGTAAACAAAAAGTTCTAAAAGGATAATTCATGAATGATATGACTAGAAACTTCATAGTTATGTGAGCACATTGACTCCAATTCTACTATCTCATGATCTTATTATAGGGTTGGAAGTTAAGAGTTAGCTCGAAAGAGGATTCAACAGTTGTAGATAAACCTTCAAATGAAGTAATAAAATCATCTTTTGCCTAGTTTACCTACTTAGCTTAAAGAATTTTGAAGACTTTCAAGTAGAGGATACACTCCTTGATCTTAAGAAGAAAATTAGATCATCAACCAATGAGTTTTAAGAGATTAACCTCAGAACATAAAGGTAGTCCACCCACCCTCCCAACATCCATATATGATAAGTTAGAAAGAAAATGCCAACAATTTGGCTAGGTTATTTTTGTAGTTTAAAGACTACTTTACCTAAGACCATAATGAAGTGCCCAATACATCTCTAAAGGTAGCAATCTACAAACTCAAAATTAAACCTATTGCTATTCCTACTTTGCAAAATTTTAATGTGAACATTTGCACCAAGAAGAAGATCAAAGTTTGAAGTCAACCTTATTGAAGAAGAAAGATGCTATCATGATTACCCAACATTATGCCCAGTCGAAAGGAAGGACATTCAATTTCGCACATATGATGATTATGAAGATTTTAGTTAGGCATGTCTTGAAGATGAATCCACATTACATATTTCAAATTTGATACCAAACATAGCCTCTTAACATGCGCCTACATTCAAGGATGGGAATGATGCCGAAGATGAGAGGTTGTTTGCACTTATAATTTCTATTGAAATTTATCACAGTCATGCCTTTCTTGGGTTAAAGAAGAAAAGGAAGACCATCTTTATCTAATAGTCTCTTGATTTTATCAAACTTCAACCTGATGTTGAATCCCCAGAAGTATAAAATTAAGATAACTTTAGGGGAGTTTCTAAGGCTTGTAGTAAAGCATCATGGAATAATAAAGATTGATCTAAAAGACATTAACGTGATATTAGAGATGCAACCAGATTCTACTTAATAGAGAGAGACTTCAATTAACGTTGAATATAGATGGTTTAAAATCTTTCAAAGTTAGTCTATCTCAAAACTTTTCAAATCAAGAATCTACTTCCAATCATTGAAAGGCCTACCTTGGTGCTTCAAAAGGATGGAAAGTAGTTTAAACCACTATAATAGGGGAGCACCTGATGCTTCCAATCAATGGGCTCTATTTAAAAAAATATTATCCTCAAAATAATGTTTGAAAATAATTATCATCAATTAAAATCCTATCTTTCCATTCATTAAATCCCTTCTTCATTGGATGCATTATTTGCTTCTTTGCGAATCCACCATGGCATCTTTTGGATAGGTGTACCCTACTAGTGCATCACCCTCACTCATTAGTTCCTCTAGGTTGGGCTGATGTGTTACACTGCTAGTGCGTCACCCCAATGGTACCTTTCTCAGGAGGATGTAAGTTTGCTACACTTTCCTTCCTGACTTGACCACTACACACTGATAAACACCTAGTTAGCATGGTAGGCCTTACTGTGTGGTCGGTAAACTACCCTCATGTTGGCTCTAATTAAGAGGATGTAAGTTAGCTACACCTTCTTCTTAAACTTGTCATCATGAACTAACTTGGTTGAGTATATCGACAAACACCCAAACACATCTTTTCTCGCTACTTTGATGTGGGATAATGCCCCATGACACTCACTCATTGCGCTCTAAGTCGGTTGACGGTACGCTAGTGTCACTAGTGGTTCCATGTTTAGGAGGATGTAAGCTACGCTTTCCTTCGACTTGACCATTGCACATCGATGAGTGCCTTGTTAGCATGGTAGGCCTTATAGAATGGTTGATAAGCTACCTTCATGTTGGCTTCATTTAAGAGGATATAAGTCTATTATCACACTTTCTTCTTGGTAGCATCGTGAACTAACTTGGTAGTAGAGGATTAGGGTTAAGTCCCCCAATTTTCTGCCCCAAAGTCTCCCACAATAGTCACTTGTTTTCACTTTAGAAGATGGTCGGCTTTGTTGTAAGTCAGCATGCCGACAAGTACTTTAGATCGATAGCACCTATCGGTCGATGATAGACTATCTTGATAATCCCACTTTAGGGAGATATAAGCATGCCTTCTTCCTAGACCGACACACACACTTATGGGTCCTTAGGTTGGTTGGTGTTCTCTATCGACAAGGACCCACCCGGTGGATACACCACTTATGATGTAAGTTTGTTACACTTTTTTGAGTTCACCTACACCTACAGGCTTTCTTATTTAGAGGGTCCAGGATAATGCCCCTAGTGGCACCTCCCCTGTGGGCACTCTATTTGGATCACATCCTTTGCAACCCCATTTAGACATTACCGGTTATTACTGGACTAGGTAGCCCCATTTCCTAGTAACAACCCCTCTGGTTGGAGATTCTATTCTGTGGATGCATAGATTCTCTCTTGTTCAAGTAAATCTAAGATAGGTCCAGCCATAGCTTCTCGGTGTGGTTCCTCACATGGTCCATAATAACAAACAAATAATATATATGTATATATATATATATATATATATATATATATATATATATATATATATATATATATATATATATATATATATATATATTCACTTATGGATTTAGAATTAATGCCCCCAATGGCACCTTTCCCAAGAAAGCATCTATCTTTAAGGTCGCCCAAACCCCCCTATAAGAACCATTGACTACTCTTGAGTTAAGATAAGTCCCTAGTGGCACTCTCTCAATAGTTTCCATTGGGACGGGTTCAATTTGTTCTTCCACCAACAGGTTACCCTGGAAGTTGTCCTGGCTTTGGAAGGTATAAGTCTACTATGCATTCTTTTCAGCACTACCGTTGCACACCAAAGGGTAGCCCTAGGTTGGGTTCAACTTATTGCGCATCCAACAGGTCACCCTAGTAGTTATTCCTTTATTAGAGATGTAAGTCTGCTATGCTTTCTCCTCACAACCATTGTTGGAAAGGCAACTTAGGTTGGATAGTCCACCCTTCCCCGATTGACTACCCTTTTGTATTGATAAATATTGATTGAGGCCAATATATCCTCTTCTTAGTGTACACGCACAACATGAGATCCATCAAACAAAATTAAAATTATAACAAATCAATGAAATTAATGAAATAAATGAAATTAATCTTGACTACTTTTGAGTTGACATATGTCCCCCAATGACATTCACTCAATAGTCTCCTCTAGGTCGAGTTCAATTTATTGCAATCCAATAGATCACCCCAATAGTTGATCCCTACTTTGGAAGATCTAAGCCTACTATGCTTTCTTCCTAAGTACAACTATTGCACACTGAAAGGTAACCCCTTAGGTTGGATAGTCTTACCTTGTGGCTGGTAGACTATTCCTTTGGATTAATAAATTTGAGATAGGTCAAGGCCAACGTAGCCACTTCTTAGTGGGTCCAACGCACACCGACAGGGTCCATAATAAACTAAATTTAAAATTAACCTTCCTGAATTCAAATTAAAGCATATTGAACAAACCAAACTTCTCTAGCGAGGCACAAATCAAATTAATCTCCCAATGGAGCAAAGAAATAACATCAAACTCTTATCCCAATGGATAGCTCAACCGCTTCTGGAAGGTTCCCCAAACCATAGCGGATTATATATTCTTATCTCCAACAGATATGCACCCAAACAAATCATATTCATAATCAAACTCAAATCCATATCCCCAGCAGATAACTTGAACCTGCTTCCCTAGTGGAAGGTTCACATTGGCTCTCTTATTCCTTTAGGATAAATACTTTACTGATCACTAATATGAATCTATCTACCTTTTGGGTTTAGGTATAGATCATTTTCATTAGTGTTTGTAGTCTTTTTGGATATTGTTGATCGCCTCTTGGTCAATGCCATATGTGCGGTGCCTTGTTAATTACATCACACTATTGTATCCTTTGTTGACCTTTTAGAGTGAATTCTCAAACTCATCTTAAACCTAAGAACCTTCTAGACTCTAAGGTTTCCTTAGTCATAAGATGCTTCTATAGATTAGGTGAACACTTAACCTAAGCCTAGAGACTTAGAAGGGTTATAATAGGATTAGGCCATGCCTTGGGACTTAGGAAAATCACCTACGCCTAAACCCAATCCATGTACACCTTCTTAAATTTAATTAAAATCCAAATTTCTAGCCAAACCTCAAACTCAATTTCAAATCCAAATCTAAGTCCAAACTCAATTCCAAATGATTGAAACCCAACATCAAATCCAAACTTGAAATCCTTCCCAAGCCCTTTAATCAACCTTCATGAACTTATCCAAATTCTCATCCAATTCAATCCAAACTCAATTTATTTTCTTATAAATCAATTGTACCTTCAATTATCATCTCAAATATAAATGAAATATAAATTCAAATAGCCAAAACCAAATCCAAAATCAAATCAAATCCCAATTTAACCCTTTAAGTCATTTCCTTGAACTTAGCCAAAACCCATCTAAATGAAGGAAAATCAATGGATTTTCTCTTGAATCAATCATTCCTTCAATCATCTATGCAAATATAATGAAACCTACAATCATCTAGTCAAACCAAAATCAACCCAAGTCAAACCCAAACCTAGCACATTTGACTTGAAATATTCAAATGAACCAAAACTCATTTGAATTCAAAATAATAGAATTGAAATTATATCAATCCCAAATCTATATATAAACTCAAATAAATCAAACTCAACCCAAAATCAAACCAACTAAATCCAATTGGTTCACTTGACCCAAAGTGGCCAATTTGACCTACATGAACCAAAATCCAATTCAATCCAAATAAAAGTGAATTAAGTCAATCCAAACTTCATGCCATGATTGTTGATCACCCTAGGATGATCAATTGATATAAATTAGGTCAAACCAAGTCAACCCTTTAGCCTATATGAACCCAAACTAGCCAAATTACAACCTAAGCCAAATCCATTGAATCCAATGATTCAAATCAACCCAAAATCAATATTTAAACATTACTTGACCTTCAATTGAGCCAAACCTAGTCCAATTAGCCCTCTTTACCAAAGATGACCCAAATTAGCATTAAGGGTAAATTAGAATAAACCCAAACTAAATCCAATTTAATTCAAACCAAAGCATACAATCCTCTCTAAATAGTCATATGAACTTGACCTAACCCTTGGTTTGACCTAATTTGACAAATTGGTCAACCTAACCCATTTTGATCTAATTTGACCCAAATGGGTAAAATTGAGCCAATCTTAAACAAATGAACTCCAAATGACATAAAATTTGGTCCAACTCACTTTTGACTCATTTCAAATCAGCCTAAATCAAATTTAATGCTAAATGACCACTCTAACCTTGGATAAGGGTATCACATAAGAAAAAACACCTATGTAAATGGTAATTTTTCTTCCTTGCCACTTGAAACTCATCCATTAGTCCACCTAGGCTCCAAGGATCCAACCTGACCCAAGAGATGGTTGGGTCACCATCACTCATGGGGAGGAGAAATTCCCCTCATGTATTGGAATACTTGGCGGAAGGACATCCACTTCCCTTTGCTAGGAAAACCACTTTTCCTTCATAGCAGCCACTTCCTATGCCTTGGCCAACCAAATTATGCCACCTAAAGAGAATCCCAACCACCCCATGCCAAGCACACCCACATGAAGCCAATAATCACCATGAATGAGTTTATTTTCGGCCATTGCAAGGAGACCAAAATTAGAAAGGCAAAAACTATTCCTCACACACTCATTTCACTCTCCAAGAGCTCCAAAACCAACTAGCAACCATTTCCATTCAGTTTTTGAACAAAACTATCAAAATTAGGTGGATTTCGGTGAGGACACGATGACCATTGGTGGATACATTATTTTGATGTGAAGCAAGCAACTAATAAAGCTTCTTCTTGCCCTAACTGATCATCACTACCATCGAAAATTATCCTCGGTGAGGTAAATTTCAAGAACCGTAGTTGGCCTTTGGTTCTTTTATGTGTAATAATGTTTGCTCAATTTTAGGAATTTTCTTTAGATTACCCTTGCATTTTTTTTTATTTTACATCATCCCCATGCATTTGGAGTGATTTTTGATGAAGATCAAAACAGCACAAAATGAAGTTTTCCATTCAATTTTTCACAAGAATCTCAAAATCACTCTGAAATAGTGTTTCGTCTCTTCCAATAATCACTAGACATCCGTTCTCCTGTTCAGGGAGATGGATGGCTCAGATTGTGTGAATCATGTAGATGATTGGAGGATCACTGCATCACATGGATCGATATACCTAATCACCGTCGATCCGATCAATCCGATGATCCACATGACCTTGTCCACATTCCTGCTCATCTACTGATGTGGCACCACGACATCCAGTTTCTCGTCACCACGTGGTCAAGTCAACACCATGTAGGCGCTGACTAGGTTAAGTATGAAATTAGGGATTTTATGCTTTTTAAAAATTAATTAAAACACGAAACTTAAAAATTTATAAATAAAATAAAATACTTAACTAAAAATTGCAAATAAGGGCACATTGGATTTTTCTCGAGAGGAATCGAATGAATCAAGACCCCAAATTTTACTGAATATTTTGATCTTAATTTAAGTTTTATAGGCAATCCAATTTCATTAATTAAACCAAAAAGCCACATTAGAATGATTTGAAATTTATAGAAAATAAAATTGAGCTTAAAATCTACCTACCATAAAAATTTCAAGTTAAAATAGTTAAAATAAATTAATGGACTTTATAAAAATCATGGAAAATCATTTAAATTAATTGAAAGTTCGAAAAATTATAACAAATCATAGAAAAATCATAAAAATGCAAGTAAGTACTTATTTTGAAGGTATTTCAGCGAAGATTCAAATAAAATTATTCCCAATTACTTTTGAAAAGTAATTAAGGCTTAATTTAAGTTTAATTAACAACTTAATTAGCTTAATTACTCTTTATTTACCTAAGTAATTAATCCCAAACTTTCTGAGGATGATTAATGGGATGACCTCTACCTCCCATAATTTTTTTTTTGGGATTTATTGCTTGGTTAATTAGGGAAATTGTCTTAACTTGCATTACTTTTCTAATTAAATTGGTAATTAATTAATATTCTAAACAGTAAGGAAATCATCAATTAAGCTTTCCAATCATTATAAAATACTAAATGGGCATGGGGAATGAGTTTGGAACCTCTTTCCTAATCTTTTCCCTAAGTCCATTTCACTTCAATGAAAAT
Organism: Cymbidium sinense; assembly: GCA_021442155.1. Taxonomy (NCBI): domain Eukaryota; kingdom Viridiplantae; phylum Streptophyta; class Magnoliopsida; order Asparagales; family Orchidaceae; genus Cymbidium; species Cymbidium sinense. The sequence continues at coordinate 34,526 of JAKCPB010001090.1, forward strand.
TAATTAATTTGGGATTAATTGATGGTCTAATTCATTAATTAAATTACTTAATTATTCAATTTGAAACTATAATCACATGGAATCTTAATTAATCATGTCATGGGTAGATCTTTAGGTGTTCATAACCTAAAAATATTTAAGGAAATTATGGTTAACCCACATGTGTGGGAAAATTATTAATGTACTTAATAAAGTTTCTTAACTTAATTAATCTCTAATTATGAGCCAATTGCATTAGGCCTCTTTCATTTCTTAGGTTTATTGCTGATTTAATATCCAATGTATGTACATATCATTTTGGCTCATAATTACTTGGTTAATTAAATTAAGGCAACATAGTAAGGGTAAATTAATGGATTTAATGCATGGTACAACCTAGTTAACCCATAAAATCAACTTAATTACTTATCATTAAACCAAATAAAATCACAAACATGGGAATGGGTTTTAGATCAACAAACTTTTGCTCATTTCTTCAAACCAAATCAAATATAAAATTGAAAGTGATAATTAAAAGCCTTGGTGTTCTTTAAATGCTTTTATTTGATTTGATTGTCCTTAAGATTTAATTTAATTGAATAAACTCACATGTTTATGCTTATTCATTCCTTTCCAATCATGTTAGATGTTGTATGTTAATTGAAATCATATATTCAACTTTTCAAAATTAGTTAATACAAATGGTTTTCCTTTATGTCAAGCTTGCATGTGTTGATTTATTTTATAATATGTATGGTTATTATCACTATTAAATCCAAATGTATTCTCCAATGCTTATAAATGAATGGATACAAATGTTATGAATGCTAGTTATAAATACATAAGAGATGTATGTGATTATAGCTTAAATGTATGAAGTGAAGCTCCTTTCCTTTTATACATGTATTGATTTATCTAAGTGAGAATGTTAATGGGTATATAGTCTTGACATCTTGGGAATATGAAGCTTTAGTTAGCCCCAAGGAGGTCATTTGATTACCTCACTTCCCTAGTTTAACAATGACATGTACAACATTGTATGTCATTCTGATGTATTTCAATACTAGAATTTGGATGAGGCTTTAATTCATATACATAAATGATTCAATCAAATTAAATATCATTTTTTTTGCATGATTTTGATTCTATATATTATGAATACATGTGTATGTATCTATGACAAGTGGTATATAGTTTGGACATCCCGAGAATATAAGGCTTTAGTTAGCCTTAAGGAGGTCATTTGACTACCTCACTTCCCTGGTTTAAGAAAGGCACGTACTTGCTTATGTATTTTATACATACTTGTGTGTATTTAATTAAAGAATTATAATCCTTCCTTTTTATTAAAAATACATGCATTTTCAATGTTCAAGTGATTGAATTAATTGATTATGTGATTTAGAGGTCTCTTTCTTATGTTCATGCATGTAAATTTACATATGGTTTGAATGTAATGGTATATAGTTTGGACAACAGAATATGAGGCTTTAGCTAGCCAAGGAGGTCATTTGATTACCTCACTTCCTAGTTAATAATGACATGTACCTATTTAATTTCATCCTTATGTATTTTTTGTAAAGAGTTTAGATAGAGCCTTAAAATAATATGATAAAATAGTTCAATCAAAGGGGAAATATAAAGCTTCAAATGTACATACTCACATCCATTATTCAAGTGTGCTAAAATATATTGTATGTATACTTAAGACTTAATCATATGGATGTTACATGTGATGGAAATGAATGATTTAGCATGTGTCATGTGATAGTATTTCAATTAGATTAATCTTGAGAAGCCTTTCACATTGAATAAAATTATTTAAAGAGAACCTAAACTTAGGATTAATTTAAAATGTGTAATAAGCTATTCACTAAAGAGAACTAAATAAAAATAGTATGGTTTAAAAAGTGGTTTAAGGTAGGGATGAATGAGGGGAACCTCTTTTCTTCTCTTTACAACATATAGTTGGTAGGTGTAGGCCATACGAAACAAAAGAAAACATAAATTAAAACTTGCAAATCAATTAGAGCGCTTGAAGTGAAACCACCCTTTAAATTGAATCTTTCTACACTTAGAAAATCTAAACTCTAAAGCCTAGTTAGGACATACCACACAAGCCTTAATACACACACATTAGATTAAGTCACCACTTCTACCTTATGTTAGGATGATGTTGTGATGTATGTTTTGTTTTGTGATGTATAACATTGGACTGGATGTTAGGGTGTATGTTTTGTAGATTGGATGGTAGGCCGTGATTAGTCTAATCATGTTTTATGCAGGGGATTATGTTTAAGAGGTCGCTAAAAATAAATATCAATGCTCTCTTTAGTTTTAAGCCTCTAAGCATAATCAAAGTTAGGATGGGCTTTGTTACCCATGTGAAGGGTTCTAAGTTTAAATTATAAATATAATTGCTTGGGTTATATGTGTGTTTAGCTAACACTTGTCTTGTAAGTGTAGTTAGATTTTATTTTTTATTTTTAATTTAATTTTGAAATAAGAATTATGGTTAGTTCTTTGGGGGGATAAGAATGAGCATTGGCCAGAAGGCTTTATCTTGGGATTACTTTTCCATCCTTGCATGATAGTGGAATTCTTGACTTATCAGGGCATCCCTTATTTTGGAAAACACCCCTTTCTTGTTGATTTAACTAACAACCTTATTTCATCATGCATGTAGAATCAAAACCCAAAGTCAAAATGAAGTATCAAATAAATAAAATTTGAAAATATTTGCTAGACTAAGTCATATGCTCATACCACTCATGCTCTAGTCTCTAAGGGAGTGGGTTTAAGGGCTTTAGTTTCTTTCTAATTAAACAATAGCCTAACTAATCTTTTAAATCATATAACTCCATGGATTTAAAGCATAGGAGGTGTTGCTACCACTCTAGCATTGTAAGTCCAGTAGTCAGATGGTTTATCCTCACTTATGGAGTAAAACCATATGCCCATTTTCACATAGATTTAGGTCACGCTTTGGCTTATGCTAAAGCTCCCTAGATTTAAGATTTCAGGTGGATATTTTATTTTGGACTACAAGCATAAATCCTCACATCTTAGGCATCTCCATAATCTTGTGTTATTGGATTATAAGTCCTAGCTTTATAATGCATGTCATCTTTAACAAAATTAATTTTCTTTTTAATTTTAAAATTATAAAGCATAATTATAGGATAGGTTGAAATGCTCACTAGGTATTCTAGTATCAAGAGCATTCCCTACTGGTTTCCTTTGGCTTCGATAATAAGTCTTCTCCTTGAGTTTTCCCACTTGATTTTCCAATACAACTAATCCTTTCATAGTCTATCCTTGAAATCTTTAGAGACCTTAATTTCTACTTTAATCGAGATATTCTTAAGGGATTCACATCTCTTAGGATGTAATTAACTATGGAGGTTTGCATCCATAGGGAACTTAATGAACCTGGCTTAATATAAACCCTAATTTACTTTTCCATGAAAAGTAGGGGAAAGATCTCTAGTACAGTCGAAAACCCATCATGCCTTTGGAGTCCTTATTAAGTGATTAGGTCCATTACAAGGTGATGATTTCTATTTTTCAAGATAGTGCATCTTTGCTTAATGTCATACCCGATTATTTCAACAAGTACCCCTAAGACCTGCAAGGTGTCCCACATCTAAAAAATAAACACCACACATAGTAAGCTTTTTAAGACACAAGCGATGACATAGATAAAAAATGAGCATGCATAGAGCAAATAAAAAACCCTAGATAACTAGAACTATCTCTACTATAAATGCACAGTTCCATAAGAAGTAGATCGGATCGGTCATTCTTCAATTTCTTTAGTTCCCATCAAAACCACCCTGACCTCTTGAGTAGCGGGAAACATAAGCTGTGATAAGTGCTTATCACTAGAAGACAAAACAACCACACAAAAGGGGGCCAAAGGCAGCTATTAAGCACTAAAAACCAAAAAGTCCAATCCCAAAGGCTCAACAATGGTTTGGCCACCACATCAAAAGGCTTCAGCAAATTGTCCAAGAAACAGGAAAAGACCAATAAGGAAAAAAATCAAACAACCAAGACTCCAAGGACAACTAAATGTCCTCCAACCAAACCAACTAAGTAAAACAACCATAAGGAAACCACTAGAGAATAGCCCATCATAAGTAACCAACAAAGGATTCATCCTCAGTTGCCAAGGAAAAGTAGAAAACCAAGAAAGCACCACACAATAGAGGTCCAAAAGAAGCACAACCACCATAGAAATGTAATATCAGCAGCTAGCCAAGACTAGCCAAAAAACCAAACTTCCCCAATAATAAAGACCCTGATAGTAAGCATAATAACAACATAAAACCTACTGTAAACAATGCAGCCAGTAAAGGCTAATCCTAAGAGAATAACTAAACACAATATTAAGGTAAAAGAAAGATCTAGCAATAAACAATAAGGAACTGGGAGGCAACCCCTAAAAAAGTTGCCATGAAACTCTCCAAAAGGAGGCCAAGAAAGGAAACAACCAATTGTAATTCTCACAAGGAAGGCCACCCATTCAACCATAAAAAACTAGCAAAAAGAAATTCAGGTTCAAGAGGAGAGCCAATAAACCAACTAGTGCATAAAATAGAATAAAGCTAGAGCAAAAACCATCTCATCCACCATTGATAAGAGTAACATGCCAGAGAAGATAGCAGCCACCAGGTTGAAAAAACTAAGCCAACCCAGGCTAGAAAGATAGGAACCACTATGTAGCAACCACCAGGCCAACATAGATGCAAGAAGTCAAAAATATAACCCAGCTCTGGCCAAAAAAGTGAAAATAAGTTTAGGGTTTAGGGTTGTAGGGCTTTAGGTTAGGGGTTCAGGGTTTAGGGTTGTAGTGTGGTTTAGGGTTTAGGGTTACTGTATGGTTTAGGGTTTAGGGTTTAGGGTTTAAGGTTTAAGATTTATGGTTTTTTAGGATTTATAGTTAAGGGTTTAGAATTTAGGGTTTCGGGGTTAAGTTTAAGGTTAATGATTTTTTAGGGTTTAGGGTTATTTTTTTTAAATTAAGTAAACTCGACTTTAAGTTTATTTTTATTTATTTTAGTTAATTATATCTTTCTTTTATTTAGGTTTATTTTTTATTTAGTTTAATTTATTTATTTTAGGATTTTTTATTTTAGTTTAGGTTTTTATTTTAATTTATTTTAGGTTTAGATTTAGTTTATGTTTATGTTTATTTTTATTTAATTTTATTTTAATTTTTTTTAGGTTTAGGTTTTATTTTTTTATTTTATGTTGATTTAGGTTTTCATTTAATTTTTAGGTTTTAATTTTAGATTTTATTTTAGGTTTATTTTATATTTTATATTTTAGTTTAGGTTTAGGTTTATTTTCAGTTTATTTTATTTTATTTAGTTTAAGGTATTTAGTTCACTTTATTTTAGTTAATGTTTTATTTATTTTAGTTTATGTTTATATTTATTTTATTTTATTTCTTTAATTTTTTGGTTATTATTATTTATTTTTAGGTTTAGGTTTTAATTTAGGTCTTATTTTATTTTAGATTTTACATTTAGTTTTTACATTATTTAGGTTTATTTAACTTAGTATTAGGATTTAATTTTAGTTTAGTTTTATTATTTTATTTTATTTTAGGTTTAATTTTAGGTTTAGGTTTAGGGTGAGTAGGGACGATAGTTTTAGCAATTTAGGGTTTATGATTTGGTGTGGGGTTAAAATGTACAGGTATTTATTATTTAGTAGTTTAGTGTATTTGGCTCAGGGTAGGGTTTTTAGAGTTTAAAGTGGTTTTGGGTTAGTTTTAGGAGTTGGGGGGGATTATAGGAGTTTTAGGGTTATAGGGTAGTAGGGTTGGGGTGTGGTGTGGTTGGTGGGGTGTAGTAGGGTTAGTTGTGGTAGGGCTCAGTGTGTATTTAGGGGTTAGTTTAGTTAAGATTTTATTTTAAATTAAGTAAACCAGCAAGTTTGGATTTAGTTCATTAGTTTTTTTATTTTATTTAATTAGTATTTATTTATTTATTTAAGTATTTTTTTATTTTTTATATTATTTTAGTTTATTTTAGGTTTCTTATTTTACTTTAATTTTAGGTTTAGGTTTAGTTTAGATTTATTTTTAGTTTAGTTTATTTTATTTTATTTTTAGGTTTTATTTATTATTTTAAAGTTTAGGTTTAGTTTTATTATTTATTTTTTTAGTTTTTTGTTTAGGTTTATTTTTAGGTTTATTTTAGTTTAGTTTATTTTAGTTTATTTTATTTTATTTAGTTTAGGTTTAGGTTTGGGTTTAATTTATTTTAGTTTTATTTATTTTATTTTAGTTTATTTTAGTTTTGGCTTGAGTTTATTTTATTTTTATTTAGGTTTAGATTTTTTCTTAGTTTAGGGTTTAGGTTTTATTTTAATTTATTTTTTTACATTTTACTTTTATGTTTACTTTTTAGGTTTAGGTTTTTAGTTAATTTTTATTTTAGGTTTATTTTTTTTTAGGTTTAGTTTTTATTTTATTTAGGTCTTTTCATTTTTTTAGTTTAATTTAGGGTAAAAGTTTTATTTATTTTACTTTATTTTAATTTTTTTTATTTTTTTATTTTTTTAGGTTTAGGGCTAGGTTTTAATTTTAATTTAATTTATTTTATTTTAGTTTATTTTTTTATTTATTTTATTTTTAGGTTTTATTTTATTTATGTTTAGGTTTTTTAGGGTTTAGGTTTGGGTTATTTTAGTTTAGGGTTTGAGTTGGTTTTTAGGTTTAGGGTTTAGGTTTAAGGTTTTGTGGATTTAGGTTTAGGGTTTGGTTTAGGGTTTTTGTGGTTTTATTTTCTGGTTTTAGTTTTTTTTTTAATAGAGAATAATTTTAAAATCATCAAGTATTTTAGTTCTAATTTTGATGACATAAATAAAAATGAGCTCATAGTGCAAATCAAAACCCTAGATAAATAACCGTCTCTATAGACTGTATAAGTTTAGGATTATTCTTAGTTAGTTAGAACCACCTGCCTCTCAGTAGCTTAGATCCACCATCATATTGATCTTTACCACTAAAGATGTAACCTCTGTTGCTCCTTCCACTTCCATAACCACCACTGCTCCGACCGTTCTTTAGTTTCTCCAGTTCTTTAATATATTTTTAGGTTTCTTTTTTAGCTTTCATTTTTATTTAGTTTTTATTTTATTTCATTTTAGGTTTTATTTCATTTTATTTTACATTTAGTTTTTATTATATTTAGGTTTCTTAGTCTTGGCTTTAATTTATTTTTTCATTTAGATTAAGTTTTTTATTTAAGATATTTTAGTTTTTTTAATTTTTTATTTTAATTTATTTTTAGGTTTAAGTTTAGGTTTTAGTTTAGGTTTTTATTTTATTTTATTTTTCATTTTATTTAGTTTATTATTAATTTATTTTATTATGTTATTTAGAGTTTAGTTTTTAGAAGTTTATAGTTTAATTAGGATCAATTTTAATCAGTTTGGTTTTATTAAATTATTTAGGGTTTATCATGGGGAAGAAGAGGTTATTTAAGGTTAGATCAGGAAATAGGGTTTAGTGTTTAGGTCATTTAGGTTTAGGGTTTATTAGTTATTTAAGTTTAGGTTTAAGATTTAAGATTTTGGGTTTAAGTTTTAGGACAGATTTATTTAGTATTTAGTTTAGGGAGTTTAGGGTTTAGAATTTTTTTTTTGGTTTTTTAAGTTTGGGTTTAGTTGGGGTTTAGGTTTTTGGGTTTGGGTCAGTAGTTTTATGGTTTAGGGTTTAGGTTTTAATTTTATGGTTCAGGTTTTTGTTTAGGGTTTAGGGTTTTTTTTCAAGAGAGAACAAATTTAGATTCAACATTTCTTCTTTTGATTTCATTAACCAACATAAAAAAAGTTTTCTTATACAAAGCGACAAGATAGATAAAAATGAGCACACATTAATTCAAAACCCTAGATAACTAGAATCATTTCTACTATAAAGACATAGTTCCATAAGCAACAGATCAGATTGGACGTTCTTTAGTTTCTCCAATTCCTATCAGAACCACTTCGGCCATTTGAGTAGCGGGATCCACTATCATCTCCCATTTGTCCTTCTTTATTACCACTCACCACCACCTATATAACCACCGACTTATAGATCCCCACCACTATGATAATTTAACCTCTGCCACATCCATCATTATCTAGACTAAGCCTAGTTCATGGTGATGTTAAAGGACCCATTCTTAAGGTGTAAGTTTAGGTTTATTGTTTAGGGTTGAAGTTTATTTTTTTAATTTATTTAGTTACTTTAGGTTTAGGTTTAGGGTTTTGCATTTGGGTTTAGGGTTTAGGTTTATGGTTTAGTTTGGTTTAGGTTTAGGTTAAAATTTTTAGGGTTTTTTTAGGGTTTGTGGTTTATTTAGAGGGTTAGTTTTTTAGGGTTTAAGATTTAGAATTTATGGTTTTTTTTCTTTGAATTAAGTAATATAGGTTTAGGTGTATTTAGTTTGTTTTATTTATTTATTTTAGTTTATTTTATTTTTTATTTTCATATAAGTTTATTTTTTATTTATATTTAGCTTAATTTTATTATTTTTAGTTTATTTTTTTTTGGTTTTAGTTTTAGTTTTATTTATTTTAGTTGAGTTTTATTTTTATATTATTTTAGGCTTAAGTTTTATTTTTTTTTTTATTTGTAGTTTAGGTTAAGTTTTATTTTATTTTTAGGTTTAGTTTTTTAGATTTTATTTTAGGTTTATTTTGGTTTTATTTTTTTAGTTTAGGTTTAGCTTGGTTGTTTATTTCATTTTATTTATTTTATTTTATTTAGTTTATTTATTTTAGTGGTTTTATTTTTAAGTTTATTTTTGGTTTTATTTTCAAGTTTATTTTTTAGGTTTAGGTTTTATTTAGTTTAATTTTATTTTATTTTAGGTTTATTTTATTTTTAGTATGTTCATTTTATTTTATTTAGGTTTTATTCTAGTTTTATTTTATTTTTGGTTAGATTTAGGTTTTTATTATTTTATTTTATTTTATTTTTATTTTAGGTTTAGTTTATTTATTTATTTTAATTTTAGGTTTTATTTACTAAGTTTTAAGTTTAGGTTTAGGGTAGGGTATAGTTTAGGGTTGGGTTTTAGTAGGGTCTTTAGGTCAGGGTTATTATTTAGTTTAGGTCAGCTAGTTTAGTTATTAGGCATGGCCCAGGATTTAGGTAGTAAGCCCAGGGAATGAGCTTATTAGGGAAGTAGGCCTTTAGGGCTCATTATTTTTTAAAGTTTAGTTTCACATTTAGTTTCAGTTTAGGTGAGTGGTAGTTTTGGGTAGGATATGGTAGTTTAGAGTTTAGTTTAAACCATGCATAGGTTTATTTAATATTTTTATTAGTTTATTTTATTTTATTTTTTATTTTATTTAGTTTTATTTTTATTTCAATTTAGTTTATATTTATTTTAGTTTATTTATTTTAGTTTATTTTTAAGTTTAGGTTTAGTTTAGGTTTATTTTTAGTTTAGTTTTTTATTTTTTTTAGTTTAAGTTTTATTTTATTTTAGGTTTAGGTTTAGGTTTTTTTTAGGTTTATGTTTTAAGTTTTATTTTAGTTTATTTTACTTTTTAGTTTAGTTTAGTTTATTTAGTTTATTTTATTTTATTTAGTTTAGAGTTTAGCTTTAATTTATTTTAGGTTTATGTAGGTTTTATTTATTTTATTTTAATTTAGGTTTAGGTTTATTTTATTTTATTTATATAGTTTAGTTTTATATTTTTATTTTTGGGTTTAGGTTTTATTTTATTTATTTTAAGTTTAAGTTTTATTTAGTTTTATTTAATCTTTTAGGTTTATTTTATTTTTTATTTTAAGTTTAGTTTTATTTTATTTAGGTTTTTTTATTTTAGTTTATTTTTTTTTTGGTTTTAGTTTATTTTTTTAGTTTAGTTTTATTTAGTTAGGTTTATTTTTAATTTTAGGTTTAGGTTTAGGTTTTATTTTATTTTTTGTTTAGGTTTTTATTTTAGGGTTGTTTTGTGGTTTATTTTAGTTTATTAAGTTTATTTTAGTTTATTTTATTTTATTTTAGTTTAGTTTTTGTTTATTTTAAGTTTATTTATTTAGTAGTTTAGGTTTATTATATTTTATATATTTAGGTTTACATTTTAGTTTAGATTTATTTATTTTTTATTTATTTTGGTTTTATTTTATTTTATTTTATGTAGGGTATTTTAGTTTTATTTTAAGTTTATTTTATTTTATTTTCTTTAGTATTTATTTTATTTAGATTTTATTTAGGTTTATTTTATTTTTAGTTTAGTTAGGCTTTTATTTTATTTTATTTTATTTTATTTATTTTTATTATTTTATTTTTAGGTTTAGGTTTAAGATTGAGTTTAAGTTTTAGTGAAGGTTTTTATTTAATTTTATTATTTTATTTATTTAGGTTTAAGTTTTATTTATTTATTTTAATTTTAGGTTTTATTTAGTTTAGGATTAGGTTTTTAGGTGTTTAGTTTTAGTTTAGGGTTTAGGGTTTTAAGATTTATGATTTATAGTTTAGATTTTAAGTTTATGGTTCAAGTTTTAGTTTAGGGTTTAGGTTTTAACATAGAACAAATTCAAATTCAACATTTCTTCTTTCCAATTTCATCAACGAAGTAACACACAAAGTTTTTTAAAACATAAGTGATGACATAAATAAAAAGTGAGCACGTATAGAGCAAATCAAAAACCTTAGATAACTATAACCACCTTTATTGTAAAGGCATAGTTTCATAAGCAGCAAATCAGATCGATCGTTCTTCAGTTTCTCTGGTTCCCATTAGAACCACCCTAGCCTCTCGAGTAGCGGGATCCACCATCATATCCCAGTTCTCTCCCTTCGCCACTACCATGACTGTAACCTCCGTCGCTCATCACTCCTCCATAAAACCAGCCCACCACCACCTCCATGTCGACACCTCCAGTCCTCACCACCCCACGATAATAGCCTCCTCCTCCTCTTTAGAAGATCTAAGCTTGGTTGAAGGTGATGTTCCTACAAGGTTCTTTTGGTTTAGGTTTAAGTTTATTAGGTTTTGAGTTTATTTATTTTAATTTATTTAGTTAATTTAGGTTTAGGTTTTGGGTTTGGAGTTTAGGGTTTAGTTTAGGGTTTGTGGTTTCTGGTTTAGGGTTTAGTTTTGGTTTAGGGTAGGGTTTAGGATTTAAAGTTTAAGTTTTTTTCTCATTAGTAACCCATAGGTTTAGGTTTATTTAGTTTAATTTTTATTTATTTTAGTTTTCTTTATTTTTATTTCTTTTAAGTTTATTTTATTTAGTTTAATTTAGTTTATTATTTTAGCATTTTTATTTTAGTTTATTTTTAGGTTTTAGGTTTAGGTTTTTTTTAGTGAGTTTTATTTTTTATTTTATTAGGTTTGATTTTTTTTTTTTAGGTTTAGGTTTATGTTTTTATTTTATTTTTTAGGTTTAGGTTTTATTTTATTTAAGTTTAGTTATTTATTAGGTTTTATTTTATTTAGAGGATTATTTTAGTTTAATTTATTTATTTAGTTTAGGTTATTTTATTTAGCTTAGTATTTATTTTAGTTTAGTTTATTATTTTAGTTTAGTTTATTTATTTTTTTATTTTAGGTTTTTTTTATTTTTTTTTAGTTTTTTTATTTTTTTATTTCTTATGTTTTATTTGGTTTATCTTTTAGGTTTAGGTTTTAGTTTAGTTTTATTTTATTTAGGTTTATTTTATTTTAATTTTAAGTTTATTTTTTATTTTATTTATTTATGTTTATATTTATTTTAGTTTAGTTTTAATTTTATTTACATCTTTAGGTCAGGTTTTAAGTAGATTATTTATGTCATTTATTTATTGGTCAGTTTAATATTTATCTTGAGGTTTATTTAGCCCAGGTCTGGTTTAGTTTATTGGGTGGGTTTTATCAGGTTAGGAGGGAGGGTTTAGGGCCCAGGGTTGGGTCAAAGTTTCTTTTAGGGTGGGTAGGGTGGCCCAGGGCTCAGTTTGGTATCATTTTTAGGGTTAGTTTAAATCCAGTAAGTTTAGGTGGTTCCCAGGTTAGTTTAGGGCCTTTGGTCATGCCTAGGAGGAGTAGGTCAAGATCAGGAGTTTGGGTCACTCAGGGTAGTTTAAGTTTGGTTTAGTTTTTGGTTTAGCATTTAGGGTTTGTGGTTTAGGGTTAGCAAGAGTTTATGGTTAGTTAGTTTGTATTTAGCTCTAAGCTTTATGCTTGTGGTTTGTTTAGAGCTAGAGTTTTGGGTTTTGTGGTTTAGGGTTTGTGGATTACAGTTTGGGTTTAGGGTTGGGTTTAAGGTTTAGAGTTTATGGTTTAGGGTTTAGTTTAGGGTCTAGGTTTATTTTAGGGTTTAGGATTTGTGGTTTTTTTAGGGTTTGGGTTTGGCTGTTTTTATTTTTCAGTTAGGGTTTTAATTTTAGTTTAGTGTTTGGTTTATTTTTTTTCTTAAATAGAGAACAAATTCAGATTCAATAGTTTTCTTTTGATTTCATCAACCAATTAACACAAGTTTTCTAAGACACAAGTTATGATATATAGATAAAAAATGAGCATGCATAGAGCAAATAAAACCCTAGATAACTAGAACCGCCTCTTAATCAGAAGATAATTCCATAAACAGACGGATTGTTTTGCTTTCTCAGCTCATCAACCACCTTCTCGTAGGTTTAGGGTTCTAGTTTTAGTTTAGTGTTAAGGGTTTTGGTTTTTTTAATAGAGAACAAATTTAGATTCAACATTTTTTTTCTTTTTGATTTCATCAACCAAGTAACACACCAAGTTTTCTAAGACACAAGTAATGGCATAGATAAAAAATGAGCACACATAAAGAAAATAAAAAACAACAGATAACTAGAACTGTCGCTACTATAAAGACATAGTTAATTAACATATCGACATCCTTCGCTTGGTTCCCATCAAAACCACCGTGACCTCTCAGTAGTGGGATCCACCATCATATCCCATCTCTCTCCACCACCACCATTATAACCTCGCACTCCTCCCGCCTCCATAACCACCTTTCGACCATCACTGATATCCACCGACCTTTAGATTCTCCACCACCATTGTGATAACTGTCGCCTCCACCTTCACCTCCACTGCCAGATCTAGACTGAGCGTGGTTGACGGTGATGTTCCTGCCATCAAAGTTCTGCCCACTCTTAAGGTTTAGGTTTAGGTTTGTTAGGTTTTATGGTTTAGGTTTACTTTTTAACTTATTTAGTTACTTTAAGTTTAGATTTAGGGTTTGGCATTTAGGCTTTAGGGTTTACGAATTAGGCTTTAGGGTTTAGGGTTTAGGGTTTAGGGTTTTAGGGTATAGGGTTTATGGTTTAGGGGTTTAAGGTTTAGGGTTTTTTAGGGTGTAGGGTTTAGGATTTATGGTTTAGGGTTGTAGGTTTAGGGTTGTAAGTTTAGGGTTTAAGGTTTAGGGTTTAGGGTTTACGGTTTAGATTTTAGTTTATGGTTTAGTGTTTTTGTATTTTTTTTAACAGGGAACAAATTCAAATTCAACATTTCTTCTTTTTGATTTCATCAATCAAGTAACACACCAAGTTTTCTAAGACATAAGTGACAACATAGATAAAAAATGAGCACGCATAGATCAAATCAAAAACACTAGATAACTAGAATGTTCTCTACTGTAAAAACAAAGTTCCATAAGCAGCAAATTGGATCGGCCATTTTTCAATTTCTCCAGTTCCCATCAGAGGCACGCCGACCTCTCAAGTAGTGGATCCACCATCTTATCCCCGATCTCTCCCTTTGCCACATTAGCTATAACCTCCTTTTCCTCATCCATAACCACTAATTCTCTGAGCACCACCTCCATATCCACCAGCACCTCCAGATCCTCCACCACCACAACAATAACTGCTACCTCCCCCTTTGCCTCCACAGCAAGATCTAGATTGAACCTGGTTGACAGTGATGTTCCTGCCATCAAGGTTCTACCCATTCTTAGGGTTTAGGTTTTTAGGGAAAATTAGAATTTTATTACCATAAAATTAAAGGATACAATGTCCTTAAAAGGGGTAATGCTCAAATTTCTACTACTCACAGAGCTACAAGAAACCTAAAAAAGCTAAACCCCCATCTAAGTGTAATGGAAAAAAGAATAGCATAAAAGCAAATGAGAAAATACACAAAAAGGACTAATACTTAAGAAAATAGTAAAGGACTAGAAAGAACTCATGGTTCCATTGAGAAGGTAAGATAAGTAAGCTTCATATCAATAGTACTTGAGTTGGCTGAGTAAAGATCATTCCATCTGAGAAGTTCCAACCTGCAAAAGAAATCTACAAAATACTAAAGGCAATGGTTATAGCTCAATGAAAATGATAAAGTAAACAATTTAGAAAGAGCTCAGAAAGAGAAAGTTCAGACTCAGTTTAGATCATCTCAAGGGGAAACAATACATATGAGCATCCAAACTTCATGAGAAGGGTTACAATCATATGCATGCTACCAACTAGAGAGAAGATATGGGGAAACATCAAGGCCATCATATCCAACATACTTAATATAAGCAACCATCCAAGGTAAAATAGTACATAGTGATGTAGTCCTTGCACCAAAAAAAAAAAGAAAAATAGTCAGCTAGCGGCCAGAAGCCAACCCACCAACCAAAACCCACAATAAAACAAACACATAAAGCCAGCATCCTAGAAGTTACATAAAGGTGGGCCTAAGAACCCCAACTATCTCTAGAGCACTAGCAATCCAAATCCAAGGGCAAAACCTCCACCCAAATAATAAAATAGTAGAAGATAAGAAGCACCAGAGAGAGGAAAGCTAAAACATAAAGAGACCAAGAGGGAAGCTAGAAATTACCATCAAAACCACCACCAAGGAAGCAAAAAAAGCAAATCCCCCATCACCAACCAAGAGGCAAATATCAAGAAATAAGGAGTGCTAACTAAACCAAAGGTAGTCAATACCAACAGCCAACATAAAGTTCAAAACACTAAGCCACTTGACAAGCATCCAAGGCAAGATAGCAGCCATAAAAAACTCCTCAAGTAGCCAAACCACAACAATAAGTGCTAAAAGAGGACAAAAAAACCCACAAGAGCTCATATCCTCCACCAACAAAATAAATAATAAACCACCTGTGCCAACAATAGATGAGCAGAAGTCAAAGCAGAAAACCAACACCCAAACTTGGAATCAAAAATAAAGGAAAAATAGCTACACCCAAGAGAGGATAACCAACACAGGAGCAGACCAAAAACCCAACTAAAAGAACCCAACCAAAAGCACCTAAACCAACCATCCAACAAAGCCAACTCATCCACCCAAAACTAACCAACCAAAAAAAATAGCCAACTAGCCCAGCCAACAAACCAACCTCAGATAGAGCTACAAAGCAAAAAAAAAAAGAACAACAACAGATAAAACCACAACCCACCTGGAGATCTCCAAAATAACCAAGAAATAAAAATGCTAGTCACCCATCCAATTTAAAAAAGGCCAAGGAGGACCACCCAACCACATGCAACAAAACTTTAATGAAAGGAATAAGGCTAGAGGAAAACAAAACCCCTTCCAAGTCCCAAAGAGCAGATAATCACTACAAAGGAGAAAATGGGGAGACAATAACCACATAACAGCTAACTCCAATTCACAGGGAAGATGGAACCAACTAGCAGAAACCTCCAATCCAAACCAAGAAAAGAGAATAAAAACCACCAAAAAAACCCAAAACTAAGCCAAGCTAGAAGAGACCAACAATAACCATGAAAAAATAACCACCCAAAATAGCCAGGTAGATGAAAGAAATAAATAGCAGCAACCAGCAGAACCAACCATAGAATTTACAAATCTAATTCGAAAAAGGCCACAACCATCCAAAACTAGATGCAAGCCCAACATTCTTTGATAAAATAGGTAAGCTAAATTTCGGCACAAGCACAACCCAACAGAAGACACAAATGATGAGCCATAAAAAGAAAACCACTAGGCTCAGAGGATAGGGAAACTAATTAAAACCAGCACCACTATGACCCAAAAAAAGGTTAGGTAAGTATAGAACGAGGTTTAGTTATAGAAAGAAACTCAGCAAAAAACACTTCCTAGTGAGGGAGCACAAAAAACCAACTAAAAATAGACTCAATAAAACCACCATAGCAAAAGATCAACAAAAGAGCATGACGTTAAAATCTGAATTAAGACGGTCCAGTGTTATCCAGATTGACCAGACCACAAAGATGCTTTGGTAAGCTATGGTTACCAAATAAAGTGAGCTCATTTAATTCCCCTCCCAAATTAGCCAAGAAATTAGCACAAGCATTACCTTCACAAGGAATGTAAGAAATTTTGTAGCAAACTTGAGAAAAAAGCTTTATAGTGTGATTACGAAGATAAAAAAACTCAGAATTTCCCATATTATTATTATTATTTAGATTATCAAGTAAAAGAAGAGCATTAACTTCAATCCAAATATTTAAGAGGCCTTTGCTTAAACAAATATGAATAGCTTTGTTAATAGCCATGAGTTCAGTAGAAATAATAGAACAAGCTTTGAGGGGGTAGGAAAAAACACAAAGGACATTGCCTTTAGAATCCCTAAGAATTCTACCACAGCCATATATGTTTGGGGAAACATAACCATCAGTATTGATCTTAATAAAATTTTCTTAGGCTTAATCCAATGTATAATCCTAATACTCTTGTAGGAAGGATCATCATGCAAAGTATTACCCAATTTTGTAGCCACAAATTTATAACCTCTAAAGTGAAAATTGCTAATTAAGTTTGAATTAAACAAAGCAAGAATTTTTTCTTTAGTTCACACAAGGATCCTTTTATGATTTAGAGGGATGCCATGATATTTAGCATCATTTCTATCCATCCAAATGAACCAAATAAGGGTAATAGTAATAAAACTTGATATGACCTTTCACGCTTTTATGAAAACAAACTTCAAGAAGTTGATATAATAGAAGAGAGTTGTGAAAATAGTTAGTGTTAGATAAATCATCATACCGTATCCAAAGTTTTGGAACAATAACACCATTAGAAAAATCATGATTAACATTTTCAATATGAAAGCAATAATCACACTTAGCAAGTAAGTAAATCCCTTAAGCCGAGCAAGAAATCAATAATGAAGTTATTCAAAATCATCCAAGCTAAAACTAAATAAGAAATGGGAATAATATTGTTCCAAAGTTTAATGATAAAATTAGAGGTATTCTATTTATTTCTAATAAAATTCCAAACTTTTTAAGAATTAAATCACCATTGTAAGAGATCTTGAAAGTATTTGACCAATTTATTAGAAAAGATAGTGTAGTTGCAAAACTTGTCAAAAATAGAAATCATAATATAGTTCTCAAGTTTATTTTCATTCTAATTTTTAGTAAGCTTGGTTGTAGGTTTAGTGTTGTAGGTTTAGAGTTTAGGGTTTAAGGTTAGTTTTAGGGTTCAGGTTTTATGGTTTAGGGTTTAGGATTTAGGGTTTAAAGTTTTTTTTTTAAATTAAGTAAATCGATAGGTTTAATTTATTTAGAATATTTAGTTTATTACTTATTTATTTAGGGTTTAGGGTTTAGGGTTTAGGGTTTAGGCTTTAGGGTTTAGGGTTTAGAGTTTAGGGTTTAGGGTTTAGGGTTTTTGCTTTTTTTAATAGAGAACAAATTCTTATTCAACATTTCTTCTTTTCAATTTCATCAACCAAGTAACACATAAAGTTTTCTAGGACACAAGCAATGACATAAATAAAAAATGAGCACACATAGAGCAAATCAAAAACCCTAGATAACTAGAATCATCTCTATTATAAAGACAGTTCCATAAGTAGCAGATCGGATCTACCGTTCTTTAGTTTCTCTAGTTCCCATCAGAACCACCCTAGCCTCTCAAGTAGCGGGATCCACCATCATATCCTGGTTCTCTCCCTCCACCACCACCATGGCTGTAACCTTCATCACTCATCATGCCTTCATAACCACTTTTGCTCTGACCATCACCTCCATGTCAATCAGCACCTCTAGATGCCCCACCACCACTATGATAATCCCCACGTCCACCTTGGCCTCCACTGCTAGATATAGACTAAGCCTAGTTGATGGTGATGTTTCTGCCATCAAGGTTCTACCCATTCATAGTGTTTAGGTTTTTTTAGGGAAAGTTAGAATTTTATTACCATAAAAATAAAGGATATAATGTCCTTAAAAGGGGTAAAGCTCAAATTTCTGCTCATGAGCTATAAGAAACCTAAAGAGCTAAACTCCCATCTAAGTATAATGAAACAAGAAAATAAAAGAGAATGAGAAAAGACAAAAAAGACTAATAAAACTTAAGAAAATAGTTAAAGGACTAGTCAACAGCAGCTCATGATACCTTTGAGAAGGAAAGATAAGCAAGATCCACATAAACAATACTTGAGTTGGTTGAGTAAAGATCATTCCATCTATGAAGTTCCAACCTACAAAAGAAATTTACAAAACACTACAAAGGCAATGGTCATAGTTCATGGGAAAATGATAAAGTAAACAATTTAGAAAGAGAAAGAGAAGGGTCAGCTCGCTTAAGATCATCTCAAGGGCAATAAATACATATGAGTATCTAAACTTCATGAGAAGGGTTACAATCATATGCATGCTACCAACTAGAGAAGATATGGGGAAACATCAAGGCCATCATAGCTAGCATACCTGCTATAAGCAACCATCCAAAGTAAAACAATCCATTGTGATCCAGTTCCCGCACACAAAAAAAGAGAAAAATAGCCAGCTAGAATAACTAACCCACCAACCAAAACCACAATAGACCAAACACAGCCAAGATCCCAAAAGTTACAATAGGGTCGTAAGAAACCCACAACAATTTTCTGAGCACTAGCAATCCAAATTAGGGCAAAACCTCCACCCAAATAGCAAAATAGTAGAAGATAAGCAACACTGAGAGAGGAAAGCCATAGCATAGAGAGACCAAGAGGGCATCCATAAATTACCATCAAAACCACCACCAAGGCAAGCAAAAGGAAAGCAAATCCACCATCACCAACCAAGAGGAAAATATCAAGAAATAAGGAGAGCCAACTAAACTAATGGGAGTCAATACTAATAGCCAACATAAAGCCCAACACAATAAGCCATGGCACAGGCATCCAAGGCAAGACAATAGCCACAAAAAACCCCTCAAGTAGCCAACCCTCAATAATAAGTCCTAAAATAAGACCAAAAAAATGACAAGAGCTCATATCCTCCACCAATAAAATAGCCACTAAAACCACCAAGCTAATAGCTAATAGGATGAGCAGTAGGAAAACCAACAGCCAAATCGTGAAGTAAGAACAAAGGAAAAATACCTTCACCTAAGAGAGGATAACCAACCGAGAAGCAGACTAGAAAACCAACCATAGGAAATCAACCAAAAGCACCTAAACCAACCATCATACACAGCCAACACATCCACCCAACCAACCAACCCAGTCAGCCAAAATATCCAACCAACCTAGTTAGCAAACAAAACCAACCAATAGACAGAGCCAATACAGAGCCCAAAATAAGGGAAAAGAATAACAGTAGACAAAGCCACAACCCACCTTGAAATCTCCAAAATTAATAAGAAAAAAATGGTAGTTGCCCAACCAAACTATAAAAGGCCAAGGAGGACCACCCAACCACAAGCAGCAAAACTATAAAGAAAGGAACAAGGCCAGAGGCAAACAAAACCCCTTCCAAATCCCAAAGAGCAGATAGTCACTACAAAGGAGAAAATTGGGAGACAATAACCATAGAACTCCTAAATCCAATTCACAAGGCAGATGGAACCAACCAGCAGAAACCTCTAAGCTAAACTAGGAAAGGAGAATAAGAGCCACCAAAAAAAAACCAAAAATAAGCCAAGCCATAAGAGGCCAACAACAACCATAAAAAAATAACCACCCAAAACTACCTAGCAGATGAAAGAAATAAATAACAGCAACTAGTAGAACCAACCATAACATCTATAAATCTAATTCAAAAAAGACCCTACCTAGCTAAAACTAGAGGCAAACCCAACATTCATTGATAAAAGGGGTAGGCCAAAATCTGGCACAACCATAACCCAACAAGAGACACAAACCATGATCTTGAAAATAAAAACCACCAGGCTCAGAGGATAGGGAAACCAATGAAAACTAGCACCACAATGACCCAAAAAAAGGTCAGGCAAGTATACAATGGGGTAAAGAGGAAGGGGGTATAAGTATAGAAAGAAACTCAGCAAAAACCACTTCCTAGTGAGGGAGCACAAAAAAACCAACTAAAAATAGACTCAATAAAACCACCATAGCAAAAGATCAACAAAAGAGCATAACATTAAAATCTAAGATAGTCCAAGTGTTATCTAGATTGACCACCATAGGATGCTTAGGTAAGCTATGGTTACCAAATAAAGTGAGCTCATTTAATTCCCTCCCAAATTATCCTGAAATCATCACAAGCATTACCTTCATGAAGAATGTGAGAAATTTTGTAGCAAACTTGAGAAAGAAGCTTTTAGTGTGATTAAGAAGATAAAATAAGTCAAGATTTCCCATTTTATTATTATTGAGAATATCAAGTAAAAGAAGAGCATCAACTTCAATATAAATAATATTAAAGAGGCCTTTACTTAAACAAATATCAATAGCTTTATTAACATCCATGAGTTCAAAGATAA